>JANVCF010086549.1:0-12533 GCA_025388745.1 Hydrozoanthus gracilis
TCCCTTTCCTCTCCCCAACTGACCTATCCTTGTCCTGCCCAAACAAGTTATGGTAATGATCATTTTCTTTTCTCACGACCATGCAATCACTAAATCAGTGAAACGCGACTTATCGACCTCTTGTCCACCATGAATTGTATTTCAAGGAGCTGCTATTGAGATAACAAACTCAATTAGCGAATTACTTTTTCCGTTTCGAAACTAAGCCTTTGGTCTTTTGCCGCTCACTCACTTGAGAGCGCGTTATAAAATTTCTTTCGCCTAAAATTGAAAAACAATACTAGACTAGCAAATTCCAAGAATCTTGCGTCATTGCTATCTCTGACCTCCCTTACGCGAGTTCACATTTTAATGACGTAACCAATAATCGCTATAGGCCCAATTTCAGAAAGTGCCAATACTATTCATACACACGGGCTAAGAATTTCTCCTTACAAAGTATACATTTTTTCTAATTTAGTGTAGTTGAACCGTTTATGGTCGAAGGAGGGGCAGTCGGACTGCTCTTTGAAAACCGCAACAAGTAGTTTTGGCACAAAATTGCAACTCAATTACTTCAAGCTGGCAGCGTTAGAACGAGTGAGCTTCTGAGTTTATTAGGTAACAAAATTTATAAAAAAAAGTTTACTGGCTACAGTTTTAAACTCATTTCTTCGTGCTGAATTACTTACTGCTTTTTACAAGCATGAAACTTGTGCATAAACTTTTATCAATGTAGGCCTCTGAAAGATTATATTACTACGCACTCAAAATATGCGGTGATACCATAAACTTTGTCATATTTTAAGACAACCTAATTTACTAACAATTATTCAATGAATTGAATTATCTTGTTATAATCATTAATACCAGTTGCAGTTTCAATGTTGAATCTTCATTTAACAACAAGCAAAGACGCTGCCAGACTGTAGGTTTAAATGTTTTTTTTTTACCTTAACACTGAACGAGCAAATTAATACTGTCTCTGCTGCTACTGGGTATAGAAAAAGTTCACACTAGTTAGAAGAAGAAATTATGTAATTTGAGGAAGAAACAAAGCAGAGTTGTTTCAACTACTGGAGGTGCTAGCTGAATCAAACAATGGTCTATTGTTACGGCATGCAAAAGTTTGTACTTGTGAAATCAAACTTTCCTCGAAGACGCCAAGTTTTTTACCGACACTTGTAAGCGGAGGTGATGTAGGGGGAGTCACTGCTAATTAAGAGTTGTGAGAGAGGAGACAAGAAAAAAAATCTTTGACACTCAAGGCAAATGACTTTTTCGAGTTACATTTACTTGCTTTGTCAAAGTATAACCTTTGTGAGAACTAAACAGGCCAGTCGTTTAATGTCACTCTATACACAAACTTTGTGGGCGCAATTAAAGACACGTCTTTGTTAAAATCAGCAGGAGGTAAATAATATCGGCCACAATTTTTAGTATAAAACCAACAGAGAAAAACAGTGTGTTTATTGCATTGTGTAGATTTTGATATATCAGCTCGTGTTTCCTTGAACAGTAAATGAATACCGCCAGTTGCTGACTAGTCAGTTTGTTTATTATTCATTTGCAGACTAAATGATTCAGTAAGCTACAAATATTTCCGAATAGCAAACTTATTCATAATATTTGAGGTTAGATGTGCTTACTGGATATTGTTTGAATGACTCCAAACTTACATCACATCAAGTGATATTTTCGTGCCGCAATCCTTTGTGTTAGTTATAGTGTTTACCTTTGGGGTTTTAAGTTGAAAATAAATATTACTTGACTTTTCTATGAAGCCCTGGACAAGAAAAACAAAAGTATTCACTGTTCAGGAAACGACCCTTGTTTCGCTTGTGTCATTTCGGTCAATTGTTCTCGACCAAGGAAGTTCTCTAATTCAATAAGGCGCTTTCAACATCTATTTTTGGTTAAGCAAGCTGATAAAAAAAATCGACTTACTCAAATCCTTGACTTTATAAGTTCTGTATGGATAAGCGCCTTTTGAAACAAAAAAGACTTCGGATCAAGAGTTGCCAATTGTTTGGTCGCGGAAAAGTCTAGCCGGTTAAATGTGTATTGTCTCGATAATTTTTGCAAGCCACACGTCCAATTGGGCGCAAAACTACACTTAAGCTATGAAGAAAATAAGATAAAAAGTCTTAACAAGAGCTCAAACTTTAATGGTTACAACAACGAGAAGTCAGTACAAATTGCAGCAATATCTCACAATGTAGTCTGAGTTCGTGGTGAAGTGATCTTTACAATGAAACAATACTTCTTTAATTAGTGGTCATTTTAAATTCTCACGTGATCTATTGTTTTGTTTGGCGTTCGCTTGAACGAGTTTGGACTTTATTATTGACGCGTCAAATTTAGTTTCATTTCATCTTTGTCTTCAGGAGCGAAGTAAGTAGCGTGGACTGTATTCCAAATGTCAAAACAAGAGCACAGGCCAACAAGGCCGAGTTTAGCATTTTCTGTTGAGAATATTTTGAAAGAAGACTTTCCACGACGCTCGACTTCAAGTTCAAGTCCAAGTAAAACATGTCCAGTTTATGTTCTCCCGTTTGAAAGGCGAAGTGTTGCTGTTCCGCTCCCTGTATACTGTGGGTTACAGTATGGTCAATATAGCCCATTTCCTATCTATGCTCAACCATTTTCCCGAATTGCTGGGTGCCAGAGCGAAACTGCAAACTTATACCAAACAAGAAGTGAAGTCAGCTCTTCGACCATTTCACCGACTTTTTATCGGAGCCGAGAAGTTAAAAGTGTTTCAAGTTCAAGCGCTTATGAGAGACGAGCCGCAACTCCAGGAGTTTTCGTTAACAGAGGTGAGAAATTGAATGAAATTGTATTGTAATTTTTTACAATTGTCGCTTTGGTTAGAATTATGAACAATTCAGCTAGCATTGAAAGGAGAAAATGAGTAAGCCTTTGGGTTTTACCTGCCGGCTAGTAATTGTCAGCGCTTCTCACATTGGAATGCGCGTCAGCTTCACACCATTTATAAAGTCGTCAAGTTTTTCAAACGAACTTCGTACGAAGCTAGCGTAAAGTTGAATCAAATCTTTTGAATGTAGGTTATTTGGTTATGGTAAATTAAACTTAAATAACTTAAATGTTTTTGCTTTTCACTTAAAGAACAGCTGACCTTCTCTTTTGAGGGGTTGAACAAAATGGGTCATAGTTACATTCAACAAAAATGTAACTTATTTCGCTCTTTCCACTATACACCAACATTTTTCGGCCTTTAAATGTATTAAACCTTTTCATTGCTCTTCAAATCTAGGTTGTTTACTTAGCGAACGCTTTGTCTCCTGGAACAAGATTTGACTTTTTGGGCAGTTTAGCAAATCCTTTTGCCGTTGTTTTGTGGTTTTCTGAGTTTTAAATTACTTGGCTGGCTTGTCTCGTCTAGTGTTTGAAAGAAATTGTTTCGTCTGGTTGGAAAATAGTAGATAATTGTTTAGTGTAGAAAACTTTGGCTCTCAGGTGAAAGACGACACGACAAACTTGCCCAAACTGTTTTTTGTTCTGTAAAAAGCTTAGTATAAAACTCCGTTTAATCTAGTTTGATCCAATTCCTTTTTTTAAAGAAACTAGTTTCGTTTTGTTAACACTGTACATCAAGAGCAAACATTTCTGAGACAGTTGTAACAAATAGTACCGTCTGGGAGGTTCATGAAACGTTATTTTTAGAACTTCCTTGTTAAAAGACAAACATATTTGTCGAAATAATTAGAAAAAAAAAGACTTTAATTTGTCGGTTCATCACTGCACACCTTTTTGTGTCGATTAATAACAACACCATGATAAATTTGCTTTGTTTCGCGAATTTGTACATACGTATGACCCTAAAAAGAATTCTCATAAAAATGTATTAAAATTTTCCCAACTTGAGAATTATTAGCCTTTTTGTTAACCGCAAAAAAATTTAGCTCTTGCCCTCTAACGGAACAGTGTGAGAGTCACACTCTTTTAAAGTAAATTATTTTCGGTGTATTGCAAAAGATACTGTGCTAATATATTAAACAACACAACAAATTGCCTTCTTACAATTAAGGTATAACTAACATGTATTTTTTGTTGTTATAGTGAAACTATGTCTATTTCTTTATGAGTTTTTAATCTCGGCGAAAGTGCGCAATAGTTTGAAAAAGATTGGACTTCAGTCAGACTTCAAACTGGCGCACTCGGCGCTCCCTCCCCGACCAGAGTTCCCCGTCAACATAACTTTGGCCAATATTACTAAAGAATCTGGTTTCTTGTTTACTGCCCTTTTAGACTCGCAAAAAAATTGATTTTTTACAGGATAACTGAATTAGTTCACTAAAACTGTACAAGAAACAACATTACATTACTTGTACTTATGAAACATTGCCGCAGGTTTGAAACTAAGACTGTTAAATTGGTGACTACTGAAGCGTCGCTCTTAAGAGAACCACAAAATGAAAATAAGTTCTGTAGCTGAAAGAATTAAAAGCGATTTCCGCTGTTTTGTGCTGTTTCGATGCATACACGAGGTATAGCCAGTTACAACTGAAAAACAAAAACAGGCTAAAAAGCAGTTTTGACGTCAGTGTCTCAGTAATACAGAATATATTTTCTTCTTTTTTTCATGTCTTTGCAAATTTATTCTAACTGCAAGCGGTTTCAAACCTTACAGAGGAGTTAGTTACATGTCGGATCAGTGATAAAACCAAAATTGCTGGAATGATATTCTGGCCTCCGACGGTAGCTTCATCCATATAGAATATTCAGCTTCAATAGCTCAAATTTAGCCTTAGCTTTTAAGGGGAATTTTCAAAGCTAAAAGCTTTCAACAAAATTAGAGGAAATAGTTTTTTACTGAATTTCACAAACCTTTCGCTTATGTACCAGTTCATTTGGTACTGCAGTGGAAAGCGACAGAGTTTGTCTTTTACAGTAAATGGATAAAGTCAATTTAAAACCTGTTTGTTGAAAAAAAAGACGAAGCATTTTACCAAAATAGTTGTTGGTTTCTTTTAATAGCGAGAACTTTGCATTGTTGAAAATCAACATCGAGTCACGTACTAGTATCACTATCAATACATAATTTGACACTTGACTTCTTTTCTCGTTAAAATGCCAGTACTTAAACTGAATGAGATTTTCGACCGAACAGCAATCCGTTTTGTTCACTAATTTTCAGTTAGTCGATTAAATTTTTTTTCTGGTTATTTTGTCCCGAAAAAGCAGCTTTCGGGATCACCTTTTTGGAATTTCCGTTGTGTTTTAAACTACTTCGTGTAAAGCGGCAGTTCCGCTCTAAGGCTTACCGCAGTCTCACACCCAGAATTATGGCTCACACCGGAAACTGTCTAACAAGCGATCGCTGGTCAATTCATTGTTGTTCATAAACCACAATCACGTCAAGAGAATATTCGAAGACGACACTGAATGTGAACGAATTCTAATCTCTTTGTTATGACATGAAGAGAGCATTCCTGAAGACACAAATATTGACCAACGTTCGGTGAACTTTCTTGTTTCGAGAGTGCATACGATATGCAAACAGTATTGATTCAAGAGACAATATTGGTTTTACCGTGTTTGTGAGCGTTGTTTTTATACTGATCGGTAAAGAAACCTTCTTAAAATGTTTTTAGTTGTCATTTCGAAACGAACAGCTAATCGGTCCGGTTTTACGAAACGTAACGGTGAAGCTAGGTATACTGTATATAAATTAAGAACGGCAGAGATCACATCGGGTTTACCAGTGACGATATCAAAATAAGTTTACATGTTCGTGATAAGGATGCTAGATGTTCCAGTAAGAACGTTTATCTGTTTTCAAGTTATTTGAACGTTTGTGTTTGCTGGCTGAGTCCTTTATAATCCTTTGCTCAAAGTTTGCTCTCTCGTTTAGTGCTTTGGCTAAAGCAGTTTTCAGTCATCAACCGGACTGTTTTTAACCCTATATATAGCTAGATTTTTTATGTGCAAAAAAGAGTAAAAGAGTGTTTAATGCAAAACAGATTGAATACAGCTAAATCTCGGTTGAACTTAAAATAGTAGAAACTTTACTTGGATCAAAGTATTTTTGTGTTGCTTAAACCGTTTATATATGAAGATTTATAGATGATCGCACAAGAAAGGAGAATGGAAAAGCAACAATCGGACATGAGACCCCCCTTTCAAAGGTTAAAACGTCCATGGTCGCAAAGGCAATAGAAGAAATCATACTAGGTTAACAAGTGAAATCAGTCCCTAGTCAGTCTTGATGGTCACTGGAAGAAACTATTCTAAGGCGTTTAATATTTCTCGTTTGTTACACTCGCTCGGGGTTTTCAGAAGGCTGTTAGAAAAGAAATGGTTGTAATGTTTTTAAGAAGGTGCTGATTTCAGTTTTGGTGTTACTCCAAACAGTACATGTGACTTTTTCTATGCGTCTGGACGAGACACCTTGTGTGGTGTTTGAAGTATTAAGTGTGCCAAGAGCCGCCCTGCTAGTTTCAACTCAACTCTGAGACTTTTCAGGCTTAGGAACTTGGACTACTATCGTCCATCGCAAGGCGAAATTTGATTAGGTTTTATATGCTTCTCCCAGTTATTGAGACCCTACGAAGTCATCATTTATTTCACTCAAAAAGTCTTGAAGAGTCAAGTCAGTAGAACAGATTGGGTTAAATTTTTGACGATGTGTCGTTTGCAGTTATTGCATTAGGCCGGTAAAAAAAAACATGGCGTTTATTAGCGTATACAACTATCCCTAAACTTATACACTGCCTTTTCTCAAAAATTGCCCTTTCCTCGTCATAGCGGTCGGAGCTAGTGGTTCATTTATCGCTGCTCTTGACAATAAGAAATCAGTTTTGAACAGATCACTGATCTGTTCAAAACTTAAGGGAGGCAATAAAGAAAGTAAGGAATTTCCGTTAGAATTGAACGGGAGAGCGTGGTCTTCAATTACCGCCAAACAACGTCGCGATCGACTGAAAAAGGATTTTCAGAAAAAGGAAGATTTTTCTAACTTAATTTATAAAAGTTTTACCAGGCATATAAGTGTAAAGCTGAAACTAGGAGAAACGTGGCGGCGTTCGAAAGCAAAGAATTAAAGGAGTTGCGTTGAGTGCGGTGTTTTCGTTGCAGCGTATTTGCATCGCTGTTTACAGGAAGGAAGATCCTTGGGTTCAAGAGATCTAAAGGCCAAATACAAGATTTTTGAGGCTAATAAAAAGGCGTGACATGATAGACCAGATGTTTTAATATCTCTTTTCTTCGCTCTGTGAACTTCTCGAGTTTTTGACGTCGCAATTAAGCTCGTAACAACACATTTCGCACGGGAAGTGTTAGCGCTGTCACATTTCACTTTGACTTCAATTAATCAATCTGTAGTTTTAATTCATTAGTTACTGAATGAACATTAATTCCAACGAAATAACACGAAACACTTCCTGTAGATATAGAAAAGGTTGAAAGTTTCGTTAAGTGCTTGTTTTGTGTCACGACTGGTTCCTCACGTGTATGCGTTCTTTTTGATGGTTCGCCACTTAAGTGCCTCGGTTTCGCCTTCAGTTTTAGACCACTTACGAATTAAGACACAACTTGAAGCTTACTGTTTAACGGTTTGTTGAAGTTAACAGAACTGACAACAACCTGTATCGGAACTCTTTGAATGTCAAACTTTAAGTGAAAGAGCTGATTGACAAATGGCTTAACGCCGCACGAGTTAATCTCCAAACTCAGAAAAGTCTTCAAAATAAAGGCAAAAATGAACTTCGAAGTTATTGCTTGTCAGAGACCTTGATTGATCCCCCTTTCTAATCTAAGTTCAGTCCCCAGTATTTGGTGTTACTTCAAAGTTTAGTAGCTAACGCTAGTGACAAATCGCCAGTTCCAAAAATAAGTTTTTAAACTGCGGTTGCGACGAATAGTAAATTGGGGACCTTTTGATCATGCATGACGGTTAATGCAGCGCAACTTTCGTTTTGTCTGTTTTTAAACTGAAGGTTAAACTCGGGCAACTTGCTCCTAAAAGACCATTCCGATCATTCTTTTTATTTTCAGGCAAAGGTTCGATTGAAAAGAAGGCCGCTCGGCACTGTCAATCAGTTCTTTAAGCATTGTGTGTGACAGTAACTGGCAATATTACTAAAGAGAGCCAGGATACAAACTATTTATCATGAAGACATGCCGATAATTACAGTCGCGCGCTGTGTTATATATGCCTCACTGTGTCCCGGAGCAAAAAAATCTTTGTATGTGGGCGAGACATTATGTTAATAACTGCTCATTCATGACCTTTGAGATCCGAGACAACAAATAACTGTGTCATGCTTTATTATGTGGCCGTATGTATGTTTTTGTTTTGCGCGGTTTCCTTCACGTACTTGTGTAATTGAGACAACAATCGACCCGCGTCTCCCAAGTTGCTTGTATGTGAGACTATACAAAAACAGCTTGTGATGGGTCTTTAGAAGATATCTCCCGTCTTTGAGAAGTATTAGAGCTTCAGCTAACACAAGATAAGTTTTCATGATCAATTTCAATGCGGAAATTTATAGTGTTTTCTTTTTCACCCTAAGATATATATTTGCGACTGCCCCCGTTAGGAGTTCCGCTGTTACGAATACGACCCAATATAACTAGGGACGAATATTGACTCGTAATTTACTCTCACTTTCTGGTGCTAAAAATGGGTTCAACAGCATTTTCAATATCAACCGTACAGTTCAACCTTGTTTCAATCAGTTTTGTATTTGAAGCTGGCAGGTAAAGTTGTATGGATGGATAGACGTAAATTGTTGCTAAGGTCCAAAATATGTTGCAATTATCTTATTTACCTTGAAAATAACTTCTAATATCCCTTAACCGATGCCGGCAGAGCCATATCAATGTATTTTAATCACCGAGTTAGCGTTCCGACTCTCAAGAAAAAAATACGTGAAAAGTCTGAATTGTTTTGGTATTGGCATTGTAGCTAGTTCGAGCGAAACCAGTTTGCATAAACGCAGGAGTCAATTGCATAACAGTACCTCGCTGTTACGACGGTCGAATTGGTAATATTTCGTTACAAAAGTTTTGGGTTGACGCACCACCACTGTAACTTTTTTGAGATCCAGAACACTCGTGCTGGTGTTAAAGTGAGAACTGAGTGACTGAGCTGAGGCTAAATTGCTCCTGGGCTTAACGAGTTTCTTTAAACAATCAGTAAGGCACGTTCTGTGTAGCTTAAACAGAGAGAAGAAGATTATCGTATATGGAAAGATTCCATGATTGACTGTTTCTGCTTAATAGGAGCTAGAGCTCAGTAAAGCATCCAGCGAGAGTCCGAGTCACCGGGTGGAGAGTTTCCTCGACTTTCGCTTTTTCATTTAACATGTTCAATTATGCCCTTTTCCCAGCTGGGGTCAAATTGTCGCTAATAAGCATGCGCAGTTCAAAGGTCTCGGGGTCAGTTATATATTAGCAGTAAGGGGTAGAATAATCGGACATGATTACCTGGCTGTGGTGTTTATCGAGCAGTTGAGACCGTTTATATACCAGTTGTTTATTTCTGGTTAGTGCTCACCCGTGGGGGTAGGGGAAAGGAAGCAGCAGTAATTCCGACAGAACAGTTGAATTTCACTATTCAGTGGTGGTAACGGCAAAATGTTTCACCAAGATAACTTTATTATCATTTCAAAGCAAACGTCTCGCAACAGTATAAGAATACTTGGAAGGGCCTGCGCCATTGTCAGTAATTGTTTTAGGCTGAGCGACATTAACACTGAGTACAGCCTCGTCAGCGTGCACTGCTACCTTCTATTATTTCGAGTTTATAATGGAGAACATTACGGAATGATTGAAACAAGGATAATCTATGTTATGGACTTAATGTTATTATTGTTGTTATTATTATTATTATTATTATTATTGTTATTATAGCATTATTAATGCTGTTGTTGTTATTGTTATTATTACCGCTACTATTATTCTTGTTATATTTATTGTTTTTATTACCCTGGATACCAGAATATTTGTGCTTTTTTAAAAGTATGATATTACCACAATGGAATGTAACATATTTTAAATTCTCGAATACTGTAACCGCAGCGTTTTATATAGCTAGCTTATATTTGAAAGGTCACGCTTTTTTCTATCTAACAGCCATTAGGTCTCATTTGTTTCTTAGATCATGCCCAAATAAAAACAACCTACGTGGTTGATTTTCGTCATAGACGTTGTCCGTCCATGAATCTTACAATAGGCTTTTCCGCTTTCTGTTAGCTTCTTAACGGAAATTGGTAAAGTTGATCTTTTGCGTCTCGGCTTGTTTTGAAACGCTTCACTGGCAGAGTTGCTAATCCAGGAGACGCCGCGGCAAAGCACGCAGCTGACGTATAAGTTCTCATTGTTGAAGAATAACTGCGTGACTGCTGTTCTACTTTGTTGAGCCGGCTCTGCGTCAACAAAGAAGTCGCTAGATTGTTTAAGGGAAACGAAAGACACTCGTTCGTATTTGGTTGACTCTGTTCCAAAAAAGAGATGTTTTAAACCCAATATTTGACCTGATCTGAACTCCTTTTAAAGAAATTTAGAACAGAGCGCAGTTGTTCAGCCCATCATATTATATTTGCAATTTGGATTATTTATTTTGATTCTTTCAATTTTTGTTCCGAGATGTTATTATGTTTTTCTGTTCAGAAATGAATATAAGCACTAACAGACGAAGTTTTCAGTCTAGCTCTATTGAGGGTTGAAGTATTGTTTTAACTCTCGTTATACTTTCTTTCAGTGAGTCAAAATATAGCATTTTTTACACTAAAATATTCTACACCAAATTTTCTGAGCCCCGCATTAGTTGCATTGTCTTCACAGATAAATCGCGTCTACACCTTTTTAGCATTGGTGTTAAAGCAAATGCTTCACCTTCTCTCGAAGGAAGGCTAAAATAGGCAAGTAAGGCAGTGCATCTCTATCAGTCTCGATATAAAATATTTCGCTCATAGGTTTTGAGAACATGAAACTGGCTTAATCATCCTATACTTGATCATCCTATAACTTAATAATCCTATAATCACCATCCTAAACTTGATCATCCTATGCTCATCATCCCATACTTTATCATCCTATCAGTCTTGATAATCCTATGCCCATCATCCTATACTTGATCATCATCCTCTTTCTTGATCATCCCATGCTCGTCATCCTATACTAATTCTGTTGGTATGCTCCAATGATCTACACACCCCTGTGCATTCGATCACGTGATAGATTGCACGCAAGTAGAATCACAGAAATGTGTAACAGTTAGCGACCGATGCCTCACCTACTCACACAACGTTTGGCAGTTTTGCTCATGTTTTAGTTTCTCCTTTAATAGTTGTACAAAGATTCTTATGCTAAGTGTTTTTTAATTTTGTTTTCAGGGCAAGACCGCAGGGAAGATTCGTTGGTGCGAAATGATTCTAACGGCGAAAGAATATCTCCGCGCAAAATTTCAACTAAAGACGAAGCAGACGGCTCCAAGGGCGGGACGCCGAAGAAGAAGCGTATTCGCAGTCATTTCTCCCAGATGCAATTACAGTATCTTGAGAATGTATTCTCTCGGCAGCAGTACCTCAGCCGGGACGAGCGGACGCTGTTGGCCGGTGCCCTGGAGATGACAGAACTCCAAATACGGAACTGGTTTCAAAATAAGCGCTACCAAAAAAGGCATCGCGAGTTGCAAGATTTACAGAAGACCTCCACAAAGCAAGTTCCTGTTAAAGTGCTGGTCAGTGGCGACGCGCCTTCACCGCATGCGCAGTTCACGTCATCTTCTTTATCTGACGCTGTATCAAAAAAGGAGCAAACCTTAGAATGCAAGGAGCTCTTAGAGCAGTCCCATATATAGTTTCTGGTACCAATAGATCTGTGTTTGGTCAGCAGTGGTTCAACAGACAACACAGAAGCATCAAGCTTCAGCCGGGCTGTCTTGTTGACTAGCACGCAGGAAGGAACAGAGAAATGTTTCAGACATGAACTAAAAATTACCACAAGCTCCTTTACAAACGAGTTACACGCTGTTTCAAATGCTTTCACGACAATTCGTTTTTCATGTCTTTCTCTGGGTTAGTAACATATAGATGTTTTGAGATTGTTAGTTAACTTAATATTTAGTATTCTGCCTGTTCGTTACGTTAACTAATTGTGGCCTAAATTGAGAGTTTTGAGCAGTACTGGTTAGTAGTACTGGTGTACATACTTTTAGTGCCGTTTAACGGTTTGAAAAAGACTTTGTTTTTGAGTAACTCTTAGCCGTGTGCCAAAAATATATATTTATTAGTATTTGGAAAATGGCGAAAGCAGTTTTAGAGACGGCCAATAATTGATATTTAAGGCTCTGTCAGATAATGAAACTAACAAATTCTCTCCGGGGTCGGGAGGCGAGGGCAAGGGTTTTAAAGTTTCCTATGAATTTTCTCAAGATATGGAAAAAAGTTGAGAGAATTAAGTAGTTCGTCACGTTGTGCTCAGATATCTTAATTGACCTTCCCAGGTCGTTTCAAGATGGTGAACGCCCACAATAATCAACCCCCTTCCCCCCATGATAAATTTTTTTTCCTTGCCTTTTGTCG
>JANVCF010086660.1:0-23783 GCA_025388745.1 Hydrozoanthus gracilis
AGCGCTAACCTGCAGTTGTCAGGGCATTTGCCGTGGTTCTAATAAAGTCCAAGCGCTAACCTGCAGTTGTCAAGGCATTTGCCGTTTTTCTAATCAAGTCCTAGCGATAACCTGCAGTTGTCAGGCCATTTGCCGTGGTTCTAATCAAGTCCAAGCGCTAACCTGCAGTTGTCAAGGCACTTGCCGTGGTTCTAATCAAGTCCCAGCGCTAACCTGCTGTTGTCAAGGCACTTGCCGTGGTTCTAATAAAGTCCAAGCGCTAACCTGCAGTTGTCAGGCCATTTACCGTGGTTCTAATAAAGTCCGAACGCTAACCTGCAGTTATCAAGGCACTTGCCGTGGTTCTAATCGAGTCCAAGCGCTAACCTGCAGTTGTCAGGGCATTTGCCGTTTTTCTAATCAAGTCCTAGCGATAACCTGCTGTTGTCTAGGCACTTGCCGTGGTTCTAACAAAGTCCAAGCGCTAACCTGCAGTTGTCAAGGCATTTGCCGTGGTTCTAATAAAGTCCAAGCGCTAACCTGCAGTTGTCAGGGCATTTGCCGTTTTTCTAATCAAGTCCTAGCGATAACCTGCTGTTGTCAAGGCACTTGCCGTGGTTCTAATTAAGTCCCAGCGCTAACCTGCAGTTGTAAGGGCATTTGCCGTGTTGTTAATCAAGTCTGAGCGATAACCTGCTGTTGTCACGGCTTTTGCCGTGGTGCTTATCAGTTCTGGCGCTAAACAACAGTTGTCAGGGTATTTGCCGTAGCGCCAAGCCCCAGCGCTAGCATGGAGTTATCAGGAAATTTTCCGTAGTTCCAATCAAGTCCTAATGATGTCCTGTAGTTATCAAGGCATTTGCCGTGACGTAAATCGAATAAGTGGTCCTTATCGAGTCCTGGTGTTAACCTACAGTTTTGAGCAAATTTACTGTGTTGCAAGTCAATTAAAGCGCTAATCTGCAGTTGACAAAGCCTTTGCAGTATTGTCACTGCAGTTCTCATGACGCCTCCGTGAAACCGTTAACCTGCAATTCTCTGGATACTTATTTGATGGCAATCGAGTACATGCGCTCGTCTGCAACTATCAAGGCATTTACTGTGATGCTAATCGAGTCCGAACGTTAACCTGCAGTTGTGAGGACACTTTTATTGCCCTAAAAACTGACAGTTAACACCAGATCACGGCAATTGCCCTGAGAACTGCAGCTTAACACCAGAAACTGATTGACGTCACGGTAAATGTCCTGACAACGGCAGTTTAACACCAGGGCTCGGTTGGTATCACAGCGCTAGCTCCCATAACTGTTTGGGCGTTTATCGTAATGCCAATCGAGTCCTCTTATTAGCCTGCAGTTGTAAGCGCTGGAACTTGACTGGCATCAGGGTAAAAGCCCTGACAACTTTTAGTAACCAAATCTCGACTGGCTGCAGGTTAACAGTAGGACACAGATGCCCTGGAAACTATAGATTAATACCAGAACTCGATTGGCATCACAGTAGCTGCCATTACAACTGTAGGTTAGCGCCAAGACTCCATTTGCACCATATAATAAACGCCCTGAGTTGTAGGAGCTTTTGTTGTGATGCCAATCGAGTGCAGGTGTTAACCTGCGGTTTTGTCGGGACTGAGTCAGTACCGTGACAGGGTGTTTGCCGTCATGCCAATCAAATCCAGGCGCTAGAGTGCAGCTCTAAGGGCATTTGCTGTGGTGCTAATGAAGTCGGCAGCGGTAAGCGTCAGTTTTCAGGGCATTTGTAATTGCAGCAACCAAGTTTCGTCATTAATCTACAGTTGTAAAGGGCAATTGCTGTGCTGCCAATCGAGTCCCAACGCAAAGCTGCAGTTGTCAGCGCAATTGCTGTGATGCAAGTCGAGTGGCGGTGCTAACCGGCAGTTGCTAGGGCATAGCTGCGGTGCTAGTCAAGTTGTCACCGCACATCTGCAGTTATCAGGGCATTTGCCGTGACACCAATCGAGTCCTGGTGTTAACCTGCAGTTGTAAGGGCATTTACCGTTTTGCCAAGCAAATCGGCAGCGCTAAGATGCAGTCATCAAGAGCATAAGTCATTTGTACCAACCAAGTCTCGGCGCTAACTTGCAGTTGTCAGTGCTCGTTCTATCAGTCCGACCATTAATTCCTTTCTCATGTGGGAACTGGTATTGGGTAAGACTGTCTCTGCCTCTGGACATTTTCTCGAAGGCGAGTAACCTTTTCATGCGGGTCTAGATCTCAAGTTAGTTCGACTTTTATCTGTTACAATTATTATACCTCCGCCTCATAAAGACGAATAGGGATAATCTTAACAAACCAAAATCTGAAATCTTCAATATTGTTTATACAGGAACGAGGTTAATCCACTTATGGATATTCTCCGAGGCTCTTATTCCAGAAAGAAAGTTCCAGTCTCTGTGTTTAACAGCATAGCTTGATCTGAAACTGCTTAGATATTGGCGGTTTCTGATGGAGGGGGAAACAGGGGTAACCGGAGAAAACCTCCAATCTGGAGGGACCACAAACCCAGCTCACAAAGTTCCCCGGTTGAGAATCAAGCCCGATTTGCATCGGCGAGGCAAGCGCTCCACAACCTCTGGCAAAGTGTTATGAATAAACGAACAGTGAATACTTTCAGGTGGCCCGCTCGACCGCACAGGTTGAAAACGAGTTCCCCTAGAGAGAAACTGTACTATTATTACAAATGAATCACAACTTTACTGGTGGAACTCATTAATTCTGACAAATGATTTCACTGAAGCAAGTCGATGAATTGTCTCGAGTTCAAGACTACATTGTAGTTATACATGGCGGGTTTTAAACTGACATGCACTCATAATCATCCACAAGATTCTTCTCATTTGTACTGGAGTACACTCAAGCCCATCTTCCCGCTACCTTTTCACTTTACAACAACTGACACCACTGTTGTCTAATTATTTTATTCAACTGCTGCCAAGATTTAATCATCGGTAGCAGTATGTACTACATTTTTAAGATACTGCAGCAACAAGGCCACGTATGCCGTCGCTTGATCTTCCTTACGCGAATTTCATAAATTAAGCTAAATTTTGAAGTTCATTTGGGTTTTGTACAATAAATAATTTCCCATAGACTCTTTGTGCGATGCAACGAACCAAAAATTTGAAACAACTATTAAATCTGTCATAAAAAGTACTGTATCTTGTCGACAGCATCTTTAAACTTAAATATCCTATAATACATGTCTCCAAAATACAATTTAATGCAAAAATATTTCGTACAAAATTACTTTAGTGGATTTTGTAGATCACCGCGTGTAGTTTTTCTTTTACACTATAAGAAGCTATGCTATGACTTTAGTTGACAGGCACTAAATAGGCTAAACGATTCGGTAGCAGTTGTCGTTATTAGCAGTGTGCTGGTATTGTAGATAAACCAATGCCAGAAGTTGTTTAACTTTTTTTTTTCTAAAAAGATGTATTTCTTCGGGTTCAACTACTAGGAAGGCCTTTGTTGCCGCGGGAATATTTCATTCCAGACAGTTTCAACGAACTCTACTTGCGTGGAACTAAAGACAAGCACCAGCTTTTTCTATGTTGTTCCTGATTTACGAACGAATATGTACAAAATGATACGTCTACCGTTTGGAAAGCTCGAAGCGCCAAGCTATTGCGAGTTTTTACAACTGTTGTAAGAGTGGATTTTCTTCGCACAGAAAGAAAGATACATATCTTCAGCGAAGATAGATACTTCAACTGAAATGATAAGTCTAAAGAAACTTTGTGATTGCTTACAATTTGCAAAAAATACTGCATAACTCTTATAGTTACAAAACTAATACTGTCAAAATTCTGAAAAATCTTTCTGTTCCAAATAAGCTAAAGAAAAAGCAAAAAGTTTCAATAAATAAGTAGGTAAAAATCAAAATACCAATAACTGTTGATGAAAAAAAGTAAGGTATGAAAAATCCTAGGCGTTTACAGTATAACAAATTGAAAACAAAGTATATACAATTCAAAAATGAAGTTTGATAGGAATATCAGAAGTTATAGAGTGTAAAGTAGACGAAAATGAAAACTGTCATGAAAACTGTAGTCGTACTTATCACTAGGAATTTGAAAAACTCTCCCTAACTGGATAACTAGAATATTTAATCTAACGTCACAACTTCGATTCGGCGTCCAAAATTGGAGAAAATGTCGCCCCCGCTACCGCCTAAGAAGTTAAAAAGCGAATTTCTGTCATCATATTCACTGAGGTAAATACAGTCATCCTTCATAAGGTCTTGTTGAATTACGTCTCTTAGCTGCCGAGACTTCCGTAATAGATTTTGTAGTTGCAAAGACGCCATCTCTGACAGCTTCATTCTGATCTTGTTAAAATCTGATCTCAAGCCTGTCTCGAGAAACCTGCAACGCAAAGAAAAAAATATTGTTAACGAGAGAGTCGAATTCCTTAGGGTTTAATATCTGGCGAGATAAGATTTTAACACGCAATTTGAGTAACTGTCTTTGACCCGTCCTTACTGACGCGTTTTCGTTAGAACTGGAAGCGGAGACAATACGGCGCGAACTTTCTATCGCATAGTAAAGCATAGACATACCAAAATACAGACTTATTGTTTTAGTGTGGACATTTAAAGAGAGAGAAATTCTTGAAAACGCATTAGTGAGGATGGTGCATAGTTTTTACAGATCATTTGGCAATAGGTTTTAACAACTAATATCAAAGCAATTCAGCGAAAAGGAGAGAAGAACCGCCACTGAAGCAGGTATTGCCAAATTATTCAAAAGCAAAGCTCATAAGTAGCCCTCGTGATAAACTAAAACGATTCTCAACCTAATAATGAAATATCGTTTCCTTTTGGCTCATGTTGGTGGCCGCATTCGACAGAACTTGTTGAAACAAAATATGTCGCAACGGTAAAAAAAGAAGAGAAAGCTAGCGTGTGGTCGGTAATTCCAATGATAATTTTAGTTTCCTAAACTACTCCGCTCATTGTGTTTAACTACTTGGAGGTCGTTTGCAATAATATCTCCAATTTAAATAACGAAAAAAAATAACCATCATACTTTTTTTGGCTCGTAATTTAAAAGCAAATGATAAAATTAAATTGTAAACGATGCGAGTTCACGCAGTCTTTGCACATTGTTCAACACTCAGCCAGTAAAATGACTTTTAAATTGGTATTTTAATTGGCATCCACGCCATTGTCCGTGATACAAAAAACATTGTGCGTAACATGAATTAGAGTAGAAGAGATGATTTCAATGCTTTTATGTACCTTTGAACCAAGCTTGATATGCAATCTGCCGAATAATGCGCTGACGACAATTCGGAAGATATGCATGAAGGCCGCAGAGGGCGAATAACGTAATCCCCGAGTAGTGAGTGTAACCAACTGGCTTCTTTGAACCAAGATACCACAATCTCTTTCCTTTCAAAGTAAAGTGTAAGCCGGGTAAAATCGTCCAGTTTGCCTCGCTCTAGGAACTCCCTATATGAAGCAAAAACAAAACCGGGAATAATTTAGAACGTGCAAGGAATAGGAAACACATTAAACGTTCGTCAATACAACAAACAAAATAGAATCTGAAGGTCAGAGTTGATTCTCCCTCGAGAGTTGATTAGCGAGTATTGCCCAGGCGGCGAAACAACATCCATTCTTCAAGACGTTAACTAAGCAATATCAAATTCAATAATTTACTCATTAATCTATATTGACCGTGCAGAAATGCGTCTTTCTAGGTAAACAGTTAAATTGTTTATCCATACAAATCTATATTGACAGTGATCTGTTTTTCTTAAGTGCCACAAGAGGTTTCAAGAGCTCTATTGTGTTTAGGAATATTTCAAGTATCCAGTTGCCCTTAAATGCAATATCACACGCGTTATTTTGAGATTGGGAGAAAAGTCCGCCTTCATCAGCTGGGGCTTCCCGCCACTTCGGATTCTGCGCACATCTCATCCTTTATATTCCCCTTCGCTGAAACAATTATTCGACACACTTGAGATATTGCGACAGCTGGTGCGTGGATTGTCAACCCTTTTAGCGCCATTACATTATTTAACATACGTATAAACAAGATTATCCAAAACTATCTCCACAACCTGTAAAATGACCATTCGTTTTGCACGTTTTGTAAAGCAGATTTAGTACGTGTTCAAATATTGACTAAAACGAAAACAACTGAAAGTTCACGCAATTTGACGGCTTTGATTTACCTGTAGCACTTATGCCGTCGTACAACGACTGAAGGTCTGTGTTCCTTCCTATATGCGGTGCCTTTCCTGTTCTGCCATAACCAAATCTCGTGAAGTCTTTCTATGTACGGCTTTGATTTGCTCAAAAAGTCATTCACCGTGAGGTCCACTTCTTCTGCCACTGGCGCCAGCTTCAACAAAAATATTAATATCTTAATTACCCTGCTCAGTATAGACTTTGTACGTATTGATCTGATGAGAAACCTAAAAAGCTATCCACTTTCTTACATCATTACCAGTCCATTGTGAAAAAGCCATCATAATTAAGGCTCGTGAATACGATATCCCAAAATAATTCTCTCTTGACATGACTGAAATATTTGTGCGACAGCCTTATCCTGTACTTTCCTCCCATGATAGACGACTTATTAACATTTTCATGCTGAAAAAGGCAGCGATTTAGCAAGGATCATAGCTGTCACATTTTGATTTAAGCTCAAGCTGATATTGCTAAAAATACGAAAACTTGAAATTAACGAGGCTCTTGCTAATTACGCTGGCCAAAATTATCAAAATAGGAGTGTGTTGAAAATAGCAATCATCGTTTCTTAATTTTTAACAAAACGTTGCTTAGTATCCGTCAGACCTGTTAAGGCAAGTACAGAGAAACAACTTGACAGCACTCATTTCAAAGTAAGGGATCCGCATTTAATACAGGTGTCTATGATATCTTGAAGGCTTCCAAGTTAAAATATCACTAGAACTTACGCCAAACACTCGAGAGTCTCATATTATGCTATTAAACTGATTATTATAACTGAACATTTTGGTTTTCAACCGTCAATGCCAATGAACATGACGCAGACATGTTAAGCAAAAAACCTCAGTCTAAATTCTGACAGAGATTTGCAACTGGCCAATTACCTCATTATTAACATATTCCAAGCAGTCTCTATAGTCCTGTGCAACCATTTCACCCTGCCTTGGAAGCCAAAGCTTTATACTCTTTGCATCCAACCAATTCTTGAAATATCCACAGAATTCCGCATACGCTTTGACCGTTTGAAAACCTCCTTTTAAATGGCCTTCGATGTACATTGCAGTTATCTGACAAAAAAGACAAATGAACTTAGTAAAACAAACTGAAACTAATAATTAAAAAAGAAAAGAAACCTTTTAGATGCTTCAGCTTGTCCTTCCTAATAGACAAAAACTTGAGGGGGAGGGGTTGAAATGTGCCCCATATTTGTTGTTCCAATGGGGAGGGGAGTGAGAAGTGCTCCCTTCTTGCCATTGCAATGGGGACAGGGGGTTTGAATTGACCAAATAAAACTCTTGTCCTGTGCTGTCTTGTCCTCATCTTTCAGGAGGTCTGGTCACACTTGTGTTTAACCCCTTTCTAGCCAGACAGACTCAGTAAGTACTAACAAAAGATGTTTTATACATCAATCAGAAAAAAGACCAGCAACCCAAGGCTGTACTGGGCAACAACCATAGATTGTCTCACTTCTGCTTTGAACTTTGACAAGTTGCTGCTTGAACTTTCCTTTAAAAGAACAGAGCAGCACTGCTTTATGTGATTCAGAGGTAAAAGTATCTAAATTCTGTATGGATAGCTAAAAATGCTTTCAGAAAGCCCAGTTTACAAAAAGTTGCAATAAACAGCTTATTTAATCCCCTCTGCCCCACCCAAAGGACTTATGCTTTTGCCACTCACAATTTTGTTCCCCATAGAAATTATAAGGTTTAGTGTCTCTCAGCACCTTATCTCAGATTGTACTCCATGTCCCTTTACCACTACTGGCATAATCAATATGTAAGAAGTCAAAAAAGCAGTTAGGTGCTTCTTTTCACCTCAAATCAAAAAGTTTTCTCCTAAAGACAAAGAAATCAATAAGTCTTAAGCTCCTTCCTTACCTGGTGTAACATGTAGCTATGTGTAACTTTAGGCATGTGTTCTGTGAGGGCTTTCAATGCTTTGGGGTTGCCGATATCTCTATCTTCTAAGAACTGATACCATTTCTGCTGTCTGGACGAATGCAGGGAAAGCTGGTAGTGTTCTTCTAGTGCTTGTCTGTTTCGTAGGCATCTCTTTAAGACATAGTTCTGCATAGGGAGTATTCCCCCATGCTTCTTGACAAATATTTTGTATAAACTTGTCCATTCATAGTAACTTGATGGAAATACTTCAGCTGGGTCTCGTCTGTTATCTGATGGGCAAAACATGATATAAATAACAAAAGTTAATTAGAAGCTTTGTAGACTGTATGGCATAAGTACTTATGTTATTAGCTTCCATTATTAGCCATTTATTATATTTTAATTACTATAACAACTATTCTTTTATCTTGTATTGAGGTTTTTTGTTGCGTTGAAGACAACCATTATTAAAAATAATTAAGAATATTACCTTCATTAGCAATATTGCCATTTCTCATAAAAATAAAACATGCTTAACTGAAGTTAACTTACTTTCTGATTCATGGTAATGTTTTTCCAGCTCATCGTCAGTTAAACCCCATATTGATTTAGCTTGACTTGCAGTTAAATGACCAACACTCTGCGATGGTGGACTCGGATTTAACAAATACCAAACGATTACTGAGGTCTTGAGTTGACTAACTGGTCTGAAGAAATTGTGGTCATTCTTTAACACTTCAGCTTTGTAGAACATTTCATACATGTAAAGATAATTATGCTCCTGCCATCTGGTTTCCAAACAGAAATCGATCTGCCAAGAAATGTTGAGTTTTAAAAATTTAATATTCTAAAAGTGTTGAAAACTAAACAAACAGGTTATTTAACTTATGGAATGCATAAAGGTTGGGGGAAGGGGGCTTGCTCTCTTTACTGCACTTTTTCTTTCAGTGCAAACCCAAATACTGACTGACTAAACTAGCTGTCCAAACTATCACAAACTAACAATTATAATGCAAAATTATGCTGTATCAGCATAAATTTTGCAAAATTTGTCTCAGTTCAGTTTGCAATGGCAAAGTGTACAATCCTCAATGAAAAATAAAAATACATATAAAAATGAGAATGTGATCAACAGAAGGTCCTCATAAAAATATATTTCTAGGATACAATAAATTATGTTAGGCATCTTTTATTTACTGGTAATACATTTTCAGACATGTTATAATAAATATTAGTTCCTGGTTTTACCTTTGAAATTAGCAAATGATTAAAGCCACAAACCATATTAATTTGTCAAAAATGCAGATACATGCAGCTGGAGATTATGAACAAAAATCTACTGCACAATAAAGATTTTGGATGCACATCTTAAAAGCTAAAACAAACAAAGTTCTCTCTCTCAAACAGGTTAACTCAATGCTTAATTTCTAGCTTCATAGCTAAGAGATTTTCTCAGATGCAAAAAAAGCCAAGAATATCCACAAACATAAAGCTGAAAACTACGTTTTACAACAAAGGATTTTAAGTTTAAACAGCGAATCTTTTAAAATAGAACACAGACTGTGCAAAGAAGAAGTGAGAATATATTATATGTAACCTTTGACTTTGTTCTGAAAGTGTTAAACATTTTCTGAAAAATGCACCAGATATCAAGACGTTATTTCTGTTTTTGTTGACGAAAATTCAAGATATAAAAAGTAGAAATATTCGAGTTAATTTTTTCACCTGAGCAGGATGTCGGTTAACTAATTTGATAAAAGGTCTATCAAAATTCATTAACTGCTCACCAGGCAAGAAAATAAAGATCTGATCCGAGACGCGGAGATATAGTGAAAGCGAAATTAACTAAAACAGAAATACAATAGTTGCGCCATTTATTACCTCAGCCCTATACTTACTCCATCACCACATTAAATGTATAAATTTATACTTTCATTAACAAGCCATTAGAGGTTAAGTAATTTGGAATCGTGGTATCCAGAAAAAGCTATGACACATGCCAAAATATTTCTTCAAATCTACGATTCAGACAAAGAAAAGAAAAGAAATTTCTATCTTTAGTTAATATGACAATAAATGTTTAAACTTAATATTGCCAAGAGGAAACTATCTATTCTAAGTCCATAGATTTGTTACGAAGGCAATTCAAGGTGCGATAAAGCCAAGAAAATTTCAATTTATTTCAAATGTTAAACATGAAACAGCTGTCCGTGACCGAATGGTAACAACACACGAATTATCCGCTGCTTAGCTGTCAAGATATTTATCGTTAAATTTGTTTTGAAAAGAAGGTAGAATATTTATTCATGGTGAGGAAGAATGGCTTTTGAAAAGAGCCCGTATATACAGCGCTAGGCTTCATTTTTTTGTATCAACAAAATTTTACAAAGCCTGAAAGACGAAGCGAACATGGCATGACAGCCAAGCTAAGGGTGACCGAGGCGATCGCACGCAGGCGGGTCCGCTTAGAAAAAACTGGCTACAATATTTTGACGGACAAACTGAAGTGCTTTCGTGATACCAGATCTTAAAACAAAAAGCAAGCTCTTGCAGTATTCATTCAATACTAGATCTATTCAACGCGAACCATTTGGAACCCGTGAAAACGATCCCTTCATTTCCATTTCAATAAGCCCCAATATATATCCATGCTCCTTGGCACGCCGGCCTGACGAACGCGGATGTATTTTAAAATAACTCGAAATGTAACCGACAAATAACACGGTTTTGCGTCAGTTCTATACCCCTGCAAAAACTTAAATGAAAAAGGAAAATATTTTGATAAAAATTCGTGCCTTTGGCAGTGAAATAAAGGCGTGAGAGATTGGGCTTTCTGACTATATTTCCTATCTTGAATAATAAATTACGACTTGCTAATGAACAGTTGTTCTCCAACGCACATATGCTCCGAGTTTCATGAAAAGAAGCTCCCAGCCAACATGCAAACTCTCGCTTGCAAATGCATAAACGCTGTTTGAGCGCATTTTCATATCTTCTGATTATCTATAGGAGCTGAAATAAGACTCGGTTACAACAGCGAAGAAACTTGTGACACAAACCGCATGGTTCGACAGATCGGAAATGGAAAAACTCCCCTGTTTCTTTTCAAGTTTTTGAACAGAAACACTTTTTTAAGACCATAAAGCGACAGTTGAACGACTTAGCGATTCATAAACGTAGCATACCTGTCCTCATATTTGACTCAAACTTTGAATACCCTTCGTAAACGAAACAGAACTCAGACCTACCCTGCAACGATGACGCCATATCAAGTTGGACAGGCAAAGACGGTAAAAAAGCCGGCAGGTTTTGCTCAACTTGATAAGAGTTTTACAGTCCAAGTACTCCAGTATTAAAACGAGAACCTCCTCGCTGAGATGAGTCAACAAAGATGGCGGCAAAATTACTCTCGATTCCATTTCTTCGGGCTGAAATATTCTTGTATTTGCAGAGAGACTATGTATCAAGGGTGGAACATTTCGACCCGTAACCTTCGTCGTACACCTATCGAAAACAAACTTCTTTGGCTTTGGCGGCCCAAAATTTGAGTCCAACATGTCCTATTCAATCCTCTTCCCAGCCCAAACTGAATGAAAAGATCGCTCAAAATGGCTCCCGTCGGCATAAACACTAAAGATAAATACACTGTGATAAAGACAAGTTCTCTTCTAATGACACAATATCCCTAAGAACGAAGCTTTGTTGTTTTTATACTAATTTCACACGTGCATTTCCCGTTCAGCTGTTGCGCATGCGCTGTGTGCTAATGACCCGCTCTTCGCCAATCCGCGTCGGCGGCGCGTGTTTAGAATTCTTTTCTCGTGGGTTGCTTTGCAATATATACTAATTACACTCGTACCTTCACGATTTGAAAAGCGAAGTGAATTTAGCAGGTAGTATTCGTGCTCGTTTAGAAATTCAACTCTTGATAATGTGGTTGTCACTCTTACATCCATCAACGAACTTTCTATTGCTAAATGAGATAAATATGGCCAAGAAAACATGTCAGTTTGGACAGCAACTGCTGTAATATGATCCTTCTATAATTTATTTAATTCTTGTGAGAATTGTTTTCAAATCGAATCGTATTCAAGCGCCTTTTCTTTTCGAAACGGCTCCTTTGATGGTTTTACGGCCGAGAGGCCATGAAGAGCTTCCCGCTGGGGAATGATATTTGTTTTCTACACGGGTCTGAAGACAGATCTAATGCCACAGTTTCGTGTTGTTTAAAGGATTTTGACGAAGCTTTCATCCCGCGAGTTGACCTCTCTTTTGGTTGCGTTGAGGCGATTATATTACTTGTCGTTTGGCTGTGGAGCAGTCGCGGGGACTCGAGTCTTATCTCTATTAAATCTGCTTTTATTTAAGTGTGCGTGGCTGAAACACGAAGCTAAAGGAAGCGCGTACCTAGGGCTAGAGGAGTTCAAATTTAATGGAGACATAAATCCTATCATTTTTCACAGAACAAGAGGCGGAAAGCTTTCATGGCTTTTTGGGCGGCCACAGTCACGAGCGACCACAACGGAACTGCGCATATCAACTCGGGAGTTTTATACAAGAATGATTCATAAATATAAAACACAATATTGCCACCAAGCCACCGGCTTTTTCACATCAGTTCTGTCTATTGTGCCACCAAACCCCTCCATATCTTCTGTTCTCTTGTTTGCTTCAGTTCTATTCCGGTTACTTTTTATATTCGCTAAAAATGCCGATATTTCTGCTTAAAATGAAGCACGTTGCTTCTGCCTAATATAAAGTAGTGTCGTTTGTTACGAAATTGTCAACGAGTCGTCGTCGAAATCCATAATTTTCAACAAATTTGACGAATCCGTTCATACTGGTTTGACAATTTTTTTGCTGTTAAGCTTACACCAATCAGAAAGTTAGCTCAGGGCATTGTTTCTGGAGGCTTTGTTCTACCAATAAATGAAAAGTGAAATTTTAATTACTTCCTTAAATGCTGTCATCTCGTCTCTGTGAAAAGGATCCTTCAAATCAATGCTAAAAGAAAAACTGCTCTTCTATTTGTTCAGGGATTGGTTTGAACAATTCGAGCCAGAAAAGCCCCCCAAACCGCAGAGAAACCACATAAATCGTGTGACCATGGCTGAAATGCATAGCGAAAAGTGGGCTTACTACTTAACATGCCAGCTGTGTGTTCAGTTCTTTGTTGCCAAGTTGTTGTTCGCCTCAATTCTGCTTTTAGCTATAGCAGGAAATCATTTGCAAATATTAAACATGTTCTAGCAGTTGCGTTGAAAGGGAACAATGGCGTTATCGATTAAATGCTATCGCTTTGTTGCCATGCAAACCTAATCCTGAATCTGTTTGGATGGAATCTTTGACGGCTCTTATATAAGCAGGTAATATTGCCAATAGTTCGAGCGTAGCTTGATAAAACAAAATGATTCCTGATTGTTTAGCGATTCCATGGTATCAGCGGGTGACGCAAAATTTTCACACAAAGGCGAAACTTCTTTCTGTTGTCTCTTTTGGCAGCTTTCACTCAGCGAAGTAAATACGGGAGGCTAATTGCCTTTTCTCGCCCCCGGGGAGGCACGTTCTATTAATATTTAACATACGTTTTGTGACGTTATAGATAAATGCGTAATTATCGTGAACTGGTGCTCTCAGAATATTGCCACCAACAAATTATTTTCTATTGAAAGAGCTTAAAAAACCAAAACTAAGCACAGAGCCAGACAGTAAACTGTCAAAATTGCCTACTTGTTCGACAGTCAATATATTATTATCATATTTATAACTACAAAGGCCGCGAAACACACTAAGATGAAAGATTCTAAAACCAACGTTAGCGAAACATACTTTGACCCAAGAACGTATCAGGGCTTCATCTGGTATCGCGGGCATTTCCTTGACGCTCGTAACCTATCACAGCAAAATGCCTTATCATTGCACACAAAAGAGACAGATTAAAGCTATTACTGAACCAAGTGATAGAGCTGGGTCTGCCATTGGCCCTAACTTCTCCAAACTGATTCTATTACCGACACTAAGACTAAAAGAAAGACACCCTTTAAAGAATATCACAGGATGTTTCAATAACCAAAAAGCAAGACGTAACAATTCTTTTTGGACATTTTGAGAAAACTACTTGCTAAAATTATTAATAGAACAAAAACGCGGTTTTAAAGTAACGATGTATTCAGAATGTAACAAGACAAAGTAACTGTTCCTGCGCCTTACTTTGAAGTCACACAAAAAATTTTCAGTTTGAGAAAAAGGGCTAATTTATGAAGAAAAACATAAAAAACTGTTTTAATATTAGTAATTTGAAATAATGCGTTTGTTTAACATATTTAAAGAGGTATTAAGCTGATTGCTATGCTAGAAATGTCGAACGTATATTATCGGCATACCGCTTTGGTTACTGAAAAAGAAGTCATCTTGAGGGCCAAAAGTGGTGCCTAATTTAAGAGTTTGAACTGTTGTTAAATCTTTCACTGACGAGTTTGAATAGTTTTGTGGTTGTTTGATTCAATCGCAGTTATTTTCTTGGTGTGTTATTGAATGTCTTGTTTGCATCGATAAAATTTCAAGTACTCTCATTTTCATATACCAGCCGGCAGCCTGCTCCCGCATACACCATAAACTGTGACGTCACTTCAAAACCGAACAATAATTTCTTAACGTTTGCAAGCTTTGTCAAATTTTGTTTTCCTGTTTACTAGCGTGTTGTTTGTTTTTTGCAATAAACAAAAACAATGTTATGACGTTATCGGGAACAGATTATGCTGTTACGTTGTGCTGTTTTTAGATAAAATGAAAATAATTATTCTTATTTGTATCATCATTATCAAAGCTAATAAAAAAGTGGGAAAATTAAAAAGTGATTTAACAAGTCTGTTTTTGCAGTGGCGTTGTTAATAACTCTTGTTTTAAGCGAATGATTTTGTGAAGTGTTTTGGAAGCTATAAACCACTTCACGAGCGTAATGTGAACAGCTAAATAGCTCGATGGCCTGCTCAATATGGCTGATAATTGACTGACCAAACAGGAAATGATGGCATATATTATCAAGTATATTGTTTTTGAAGGTTTTGGTTATAATATGATTAGGGAGGTTATTTGTCAACAATCTCCATTATAACTGCTGTTTACGCGATGACGTATACGCTCTTGTGAAGTAAGAATAAAAGTTTTCAATTACACCTGGAAGCCCTTCAATTCAACGACCTGACACAAGGACGAAAAACATCAAAGGCAATAAATCACTCTTCCAATCTTATCCACCACAAATGACGCTTTAATCGAAAAAATCTTTCTAGAACATTCCTAAATCCCACTGATATGTAACTAGCATTTTAAGGGACTGGGGCTTAACTGAGTTTTTGCGTATACGCAGCTGGTGTATAGAGAAATGATTTAATTTATTTGTTCTCTTGGGAAACATGTCTGACACTTTTTTATAGTGTTTTTCCGAGATGTACCAGAGGTACTTATCCGGAGAATTAGTATCAAACGCAGTCATATCGGTTGCTAGGTCGCCTGGGAGCATGTAAAACAGTTTGAAAGGAAGGGCCGGGAAAGGTATCTGAATTAACCGAACGTCAACTCATCAAGCATTTGTACCTCGGAAATGTTTTAAGGAGCTTAAACCACTGATAAGCTTTCGTTTGCATTGGTTTACACATTACTGTTGATTATTTTGGCTAGGAAATTTTCCTGATATTGATTAGTATCTTGGAAAAACTCCTTCACAGTCTTTGTCAACACACACTTTAATGCTGTTTCAGCAACGAAAAATCATTAATCGGCTTATGTTGAAGATGAAAATGCCGGCTGGGCTGTGGACAGAAAGTTTACGTACGTCGGTAGCTTTAAGAATTTTTTGGAACGCTTTCAAATCTATCCTTTCGAAACATGATTTTATCTGAGGTGCATTGTTTGTTATCGGTGTATCAAAAGGCGATGGCTTGGACCGCAACACTGCTAGAACGGAACACGAAAAGGATTTTCGGGTTTTCTATCCTTTCTCTAAAGCCGCTTGTCATAATAACCACGCGTTAAAAAATTCTATCATTCAAAAACAAGCAAGAAGAATTGTTTATTGTACTAATTTGTGGATTTTCAGCCACGTACCAGGTCAAAAATTGAGACACGCAAGCAATATGAAAGTTCTAAACGAGAAACGGTTTTTTACTACTAGAGTAAAGGGGTATTTGAACCCGCAGTGAAAGAAAATGGATAAAAATAGATGCAAAATGCAACCTGTAAAAATCCAAAAGCAAGCCAGACCATCAAAAGGCCGTGAAGAGGGATGTGATCTGCCCACACTTGTGTTCTTATGTCTAACTGTCTTTCAGTCATACAATTTTGGGGGTACCTAAACGTGTTTCGAAAATAGTCGGTAACTGAACTACAGAATGGATGTTATGCTTAACATCGAAATGCATTTAGTCGCTTGCAGCAGTTCAGTGAACCGTGTGACGTCGGTAGAATGATTTCCAGTCTTGTTGGAGAACTTGTTTCCTGATATATTTCTTGTGGCTGAGTGAGTAAAGAATAAACCACTCTGGTTTGGGTTTTAAGGCCGGCCTATCTTCGCCCTGTACTTCCTCGGCCGGCACCATGCAAGCCTCAACACACAAGCATTCTCAATTCCTTTTAAACTCAAGAAGATAGCGAACTTAATTTTAAGTTTTATTTCTCGTCTAAAGCTATATACTTTTAACAGCTCAGTTGTCTTTTAAAATCAATATATAAATATGTCAATACATGTCAAAACCTGTTACGTAAAATGATTGGATCTCTAAAACAACCCCCCACTGCAGTTGACTATCGCCTTCGGCACTCAGCCGATTTTCTTATCATTAGTCCTAGCTAACCTTGACGTTCAAAGTACGATTAGAATGGTCGAACTGATCCGTTAGTCGCGTGACCTCTGCGAACCGAAAATTCATTATCTTTCGTCTTACAGTAAGCAGCCAAGGTAAAATATGAGATAAACGTATAAGCACGAACGAATGAACATTTCAGGAACGAAAAGACTTGGGTTTTAATTTGCAAAACAGATCTGCGCATCTATACTCTTCCTTCTGATTAGGTTAAAGACTGTCAAGTTTTCGACACCAACCGATGTTAAAACGTGCTCAAAATTTTATATGATTTAATTTGAAATCATATAATTTCTGGCGCGGCTGTAAAGTCCAAGATGAATTGGAGTAGGGTATATCAGTCATTGTTAGTTTACAGTTTATGCAAAACAAAATAGGGAAAAATTTGTTGATTCTTTAACATAGAAATTGCGAAAGCCGGAGAACTAATACTTTTTTGGATGAGCATAAACAGTTTTCAACCAACCCGAACGCATTCATTCTCGCTCAATTGTATATTTGACTTCGGCTTTTTTACTGCAGTATAATTAATATTCAAACGGTTAGCTGTAGCATTGTATTTTTCAGCTTATTAAAAACATCATAAGGCCTTTAACATGCGCTTGAACATAGGCATAGAACAAATTTAAATCGCATAGTTTACGCCCAAGCATGCAGTTTAATTTTATGCGACGGCTAGCCATGTTCAAAGTTATTTTTTGTGTCTTTCCAGTGACGTTTTTTCTAGTTTATTTTAGTTTATCTTCGTATATCCATAAAATCAGTGCTACCCTTAGAGCAGGTTATTTTAAAAATTTGGAATTTTAAAGAGCCTCATTTAGAGATGATGTATTTTAGTAAATGCAACAAAGTAAAAACTTTATGTGGTCGTGCCACGTTTATCATACCACATAAACTCAAACGTTCCATATACTCGGTTTTAGCTCTGCCAAATTTTCCTCTGCTGGAACACCCGTCAACTGATAATGCTCAACCCTTTTTGACTTTGACAGAGCAGTGACAGAACATATGTTTGTGGCTGTTACGGACACCGGCTTGAAGGTTTGACAAATTTTCGCACACTATCTGGTAAACACATGTATGATTCTAAAATGTCCCTGCAGTGCTGCAATTCAGCTATGAAAAAGTTAGAAAGTGATTTCTACGTAACAGTAGAGTCTCTTCTTGCTGTTAGCTGTCCAAATGATTTTGGCAAACCTCAAGCAAGAATATCTATTACGCCAAACAACGTTATGTCACTTAAAATGTTGCCGGCCAAATTTGTCGGCCGTTAAGAAAGAGCTATTTATATATCTAACCGCACTGCACGAAAATACCACAGATTTCAAAGAAGACTACATATTCCTGATCAAATCATGGACTAATCAAGACTAACACTTTGTTATCTTAAAGATATATTTGATTTTTTCTGGGCTTGCTCTTCAAGAAATATATCTGCTTGCAAGTCGGCTTATGCGTGCGGTTTGCGGTTGGTTTTGCGGACCTGATTCTGTGGCCATGCATTAAGTTCTTTTTGTTGTCTAAGACACATGCACAATGAATAGAAATCATCGTAAACTTTCTGGTTTGATGCTTTTCCAAACGTTATTTTTTTCAACAATAGTCTTTGACTAATATTTCGGACACTTTGCATGAGAGATAATTTTGTCATGATGAACATAATACATATTAAGAGTATGGAGAACCGAGTTATACCATATGTCGCAGTCTAAAATAACGTTCAAATTTAATTTCGAAAAGCAAGGACTGGTAATATATGTCATCCAGGTACATTTAAACTTTATTTTACTTCCAGTGAGATAAGAAAACCAGGGGGTTGGCCAGGGAGTAAGGGGAAGACCACTGGGGGGGAGGGGGGCGGTATATAAGACCGACAGTTCTTGACAAATATTGAAGTAAGAGTAGGGAAGAGGGGGGAGGGGGTAGGTAAGCAAAAATTTAAACCCTTTGATCCCGGGGGGAGGGGGTACTTCGGGGTCAAAAGGATAGGGATGGCCGTCGGAAACGTCCCCACTGAAATACCCTAAAAATACCAAGGGACAAAAAATTTCTACCATAAAAAAATACTTCTCGGTTTTAAAATTACCCTAAAAATACCAGTTGAAAGCAGGAAATTTTCCCTGGGTAGCTAGCGGATCGGCGCTAAGTCCCCTCTTGTTGTGCTAAACATGATATGCAGTAAATAAAAGCACGCGCGTAGTAAAACGTTCGCCAAAGGACGTCTTTTAAAACTCCTTAGCAGTATGCACGTTTGCTTAAACACGAGATTTCAAGCAGTCCAATAGCATGGCGATTGGACAGAAAATACCGGACTCTTGGTTTAACACCGGATTTCTTTTTACAACCCCTAAAAAATACCGGACTGGCAGTTTTAACCCTTAAAAATACGATGGTCATAACTCATACCTACCATCCCAATATAGGGAGTACTCCCCCCCCCGGGCCTTTGATACCGGCCTGTTGCTCTTCTGTAGATGTACTCATCACGCCAGTGTTGAATGAAAAAAAAACTTGCCACATGCTTTGGGCAGGGCTTCGGTTAACTAGCTAACCGTACGTGATTAAGTTCCAAACTGTTGGCATGTGCAATAGTGCATGTACGCTATGATAAGAGATGACGAATAATATTGAGAAGCGCCCGTTTAAACCTCGCCCTGTTTAGGCTTCCGCATCGAGTCAACGTTCTGAAACTGGAGACATCTATAGGAACAATACCGTTTATTTCAGTGCGTTTTCAAAGCCTCATTTGACTACCATTTCACTTCCTCGCGCTGAAGCTAATAGATTTGTATCTCACACTCCTTAGGTTTTTTCTCATTGTAAGCCTCCTTCAAGTATTAATTGGAATGCTTTTTTAAAAAAATGGCCTTGATTTAAAAACGTTTTGCTGCTCGGATTTTTTTTTTGAAACAGAAGACGAAATTATCAAAATAAAGAAAACCGTACTCTCCACGAAAAATTTGTATTACTGAAGTCCGAAGTCTAAAGACAAAGTTTTGGTCATTTCCTTGTCAAGGAACTTTGCAAAAAAATGTGTAAACGTGAAAGCAACGATGAAAATAACAGCAGATGTGTAGAATTCATATCACTTTACTCACAGGTGTAAAGCCTGATTGGAACTTAAACACTGAAATAGTAATAAAAACTATTAAAAGTGCACAAAGAATCCTCTTTCTGTATGGTTCTGTGGAGGAAGACACAGTCGGACCTTGCGTGCGATGCATGTACATTTCAAAACGTGTATGACGGGAATAGTCAGACTTGTACCTTGCCATTAGCATTTAAGTGAACTGCGGGTGATAACTAGACTGTGTGTTTTAAACACGTGTGCACGCTAATATTTGGTCAACCCATGCCCTGATGGGTACACTAAAATTAGAATCTTACTCTACAAAAGACAAAGAGAGAAATACTACCTGTTATGACCTTAAGTTTGTTAACATGTACTAAACGAAGTAACTGGTTCCTGTTTATTATGTAACTTCCGGTACAAGCTTGTACAGCGGAAACGTTCCGATGCAACCGGATGGGCGTCGTCGTGACGTAATGATCTATTGCAAAACAAAGATGGCGGATAGCGATGGACAAGGACCTCATAACATCAAGAGTTTTTATAACGTATTATCTCCAGAGGAAACTTTTTCACTTATTTTTAACCTGAGCGAGCCTGCTGTTTTTCATGGCTACATCTCAGAATGGAAATGCAGACGATGGACTCCTGAAATCATTAGCAGGGAGCTTGCTCAACTTTCGACACGTTTTCGATTTTGCCCACGTTCGGACTCTTCTAATAACTCACCAGTAATGGAGACCGACTGTGAATTTGAGGAAGGAACTTTTCATGAATTTTATTCCTGGTTGATAGGAGATGAAAAAGGCGCGGGAAAGCTAGCACGTTTTGCAAGGTGAGGCAACAGCGTTTTATAAATTGCCACGCACTTGTACTGTTGCACCTTTCACTTAATTGAGGGACGCGTACTTTGTCTACTTTGTTATATTTTTTTTCAATGCCATGTAAAAATGTTGTTTTTGTAAGGGCTGTCGAAAGGGAAGCCATTGGAAATCGTTCTCAGATCAGTGCAAATGTGCCGCTATTTGTCCGAATGATAAATATTATGTTCGTCTTGTGGGGCTCGTGACCCTGTTTCCAATTTTCACCTATTTGGGAAATCATTTAAATTTATGCTTGTCAGTTTTAGACCAATATACACTTGAGAAGAGAGAAGGTCAAGGTAAGAGCAACAAGCCGATAATGGCTATAAAACTTGACAATATATAGGCACTAAATGTTTTTTACGGAAGATATATTGGAAACGTTTCTTTGTCTTCTATTTTACTGAGAAGGGAATAGCTTATACATGTAATTGTAAGAGAATAATTGCACATATTGGAGTTGACATATTTGACTCAAATGCCTCGTTTTAAGTCTTACGAGGCCCCATTCAGTTTTTGATTTTGCTTGTTTTCATGGTTGTGATTATCATTTTAGAATATATAAGATTAAATATCACCAGCTGCACCTATGTGTGACACACACAACCTTGAAAGCAAAGCCTTGCCCTTGGGTTGAGTGTTTTATTGGGTTGAAAGCAAGGCTGATTTCGGTCAAACATGTCAACTCCAATATCTGCCGTTTAATGATTAATGATGCCATTTAACGCAGACGTTGTTCGTGTTCGACCAATCTATTAATGTTAAAACCTATGTAAGTTATAATTACCAAGCAATATAGTGTTTTATCTTAACTCAGTAAGGTCGGGTTATTAATAGTTGAGCTTTTGAGCACGTGTGGTGCTGCTTGAGCGTTAAAAACTATATAGTTTTGGGAGGTGTAATATAAACACAATATAATGCAGTATCCGCACTTGTAAGGACTGGTACTGGTGTGAAAAGCGAAGTTGATATTTAGGACTTAACCCACGAGGCAAACCTTCATAAGTTATTAGTATAAATTAGGAAAAGAAATATTACTGCTAAATATTGAATTTGTCAAAATCTTTTCATATATAATCAATAAGACAACTTCTCATTTCTTTGTACACAAAAGCTCCTTTAGTACATATATTGATTTTTTTTACTTTATAAATGAAGTTCTGTAAAACTTTTTGCTTTGTAATATATTTTTCATGTCTTTCTTTTGTCAACCAATGTTAAGTTGACATTGCAACCAATATGTTAACTGTGTTAAATGGGTTTTGCCATGAAACAGTTTAAACATTCAATGAAATGACACGTAAAGACTTAGTCTAGCACTGTTTAGTGTTTAACTTGTAAATGTGTTTTTTTGGATTGTGTTGATTGCTTTTATAGCATTTCAGGCTGTTAGAAATCTATTTTTATGTTATAGATGTATAAAGAGAGCAGGCATCAATGAAATGTCTATTTTGAAAGTCTATCTAACCAATATAAAACCTGTTCTAGAACATGCCATCCCAGTTACCTTCCAGATAAAATAGAATCTATCCAAAAAAGGGTTAAATTGCACATAGTATTTCCTTATATAGATAGCTATAATAGTGCACTTTTAACGACAGGTCTGCAGATTCTCGAACATAGGAACTTCTGTGAAAATATATAAAGAGATTAATGACTATCAACAGCTATCCCTTCAATGTGCTTCGCTCTGTATCAGAGAGCAGAGAAAAGAGATGCCTACTTTTTTAGAAACAGGACCAAAGAAGAATGCAACAAAGGAGTTTTCCATGTTTGGGTACTTTCTGTAAATAAGTGCAGTGATTTATATGTAGATAGTAATATTAATATATTATTATAGTATGTAAATAGTAGTACTTTTTCCTGTTCGTCGCTATGTCGTGCCCATTGAGTGTCCATAGTAACCATCCACTTGTAGCAGGCATTTCTAACAAAGACAGTGACAAATTTGGAAGTTTTGTTGCCTTTGCCCAGCTAAGTTTTATTATTTACACAAGTTGCTGGTTTCCAGAATCACAAATAAGATAAAAGAGATGTTCTGTGACAACTGACATGAATTTTAAGGAATTTTGTTTTTTGTTTAAATCTTAGACTTCCAGCAATATATACAATCAGAGCAGTAGCGATCTATTACTTTTAGTCAGTTATTATAAATCAATCAATTGCCTTGCTTATCCTCTGCACACAACTCCAAGTTTTCCTCCTTGGGCCTCCTTTGTAATTGATTTTCTGTCTTTTGAGCTTCAAACAAAACTAAATCTGTTTTGGCTGTGTCACATGCTGTCATTGACTGCATATTTTTTATTTATTTATGTTTCATAATCTGCAAAGGATTGCCCATTACACGAATACGCCTGTATGCCTATATGCTTGTAAATTACTCATTGATTTAGTTTAGCTAACTATAAGAGTGTTTTAAGTTAAATGATTATTATGTCCAAGTTTATTTCAAACCTAAATTTTTTTACTTTAGTTGCTTCAAGGCATGAATGATATAACAAAAGATTGGTTTCAATATCATCTTACTGTCTTCCCTTGGCACAAACTATTCACTTCAAAGGTGATTCCATTTAATGGCATCAAACAGTTCACTGAGTGCTTCTCTATAGCTTCATGAAAGCACCCCCAAGTTCCCACTGAAGCGCATTCATAACATGATAGACACATATGCTTTTAACCATTTCTTTTAGAACACTTGGGTGCTTAAAAGGGCAGGGCAAAAAAATTCAAAGCTTGTGTTGCCATGCACAGCCAGCCATGAGTCTATTTCATATAATAGACACATGCTCGATTCCTATAAAAAGTGCACTTAAAAAATAAGTGTTATGTCTATACATATAATGTGTATATATATATATATATATTTTTTTTTTTTCAAAATAACCTCCCAAGAGTGTAGATCTTGTAT
>JANVCF010086883.1:0-12530 GCA_025388745.1 Hydrozoanthus gracilis
GGGGGGTGATAACCCAAATTCTTTGTTTAGTTTTACTGGTCTTGTAATTAAAGATACGCACGTTTATTTTATTTTATTTTTTTTTTTGCTAACGTTTTTTCTACTATTTTATTTTCGTACTGAGGCCTGATATACAAATTTTGTTTTACAAGAACAAAACTCACATCTTTCTTTACATCATCTGAAGTGAAAAAGACAAATAAATTTTATTGAACATGCTAAACACTGGTTAAACAGCTTTCAGTTTATATATAGTATCACGGCAGTCAAAGCCGCGTTGTCAACGCAATTAGTTGACATGAAAAAAATTTGATGGGTCTTTCATGCATTGGTAATAACTAGTGTGAAAAGTTAAGATGGATGAAATATATAGGTAATCAGACAAAAATCCAACATTTCGACAATAGCAAATTGTTAATTTCATCAGGCTGACTTAATAAAAACCGATTGTAAAATTTAGAGGTTGTATTTAGAAAAATTGACGCTCCATAACGGTCTACCCTCGAGCTAGTCAACCTATTGCATGTTAAAACACAAATCACTAGTAGTTACTGTTAGCCATATTTCTCAACGAAAGTAATGGTATATCGACAAAACATCAAACATTGTTAATGTCTTGTGCAGTCTTGTACAGATTTTACCAAAACTGTAACTATGCAAAACAGTTCGATGATTAATGATAAATGTAAACTAAAAACAAAATGAATTATTTCTTCGTTTCCGGTCACCCGAAAGACGCCAAGTTGGTGACCCTTTAACTTCCTTTCGCTATTTTGTCTCGCTTTTCTTTATTTTGCACGGACATGTTTCAACTTCTATAAAACTCTAAATCTTCCCCCAAGTACGGACGAGTGAAATTCAAGTCAAGTTTAAGTCTCTCTAGTTTGACTGAAAAGAGTTCAATTGCAGGCGATGTTAACCCCTCGGTTTCTTCCTGTGGAACCTGGAACGCAAATTAAATTTTTGTTGCAATTTTTTTTAAATTTTGTTGCTACCACAGTTGGCCATAAGACCAAAAAGATACACTGACTGATTGAACTGCGGTGCATCAGCATTGTTGTTTTAGCGAAGAGTAGATTGTGAAAAGCCGCTGACAGTAGCGCGGGTTCAGAAACGCAATCGTTTATAATATAAAGAACGGAAGCCTTCACAAGTTTGTTCACAGACGCTGTAGTCAGCCACATGCAGGGAAAGTTACATTACAGCTAAATGTTAAATTATACAAACAAGAGCAATGGGCAGTTCAGCTTCAAAGCAAAAACGGAGAGAGAGAGGCACGGAGCGAAAATTTTTCAGCCAATGTCTAAACTGTTTTTTCAAGTTAAACACAAGGTAAGTTTTTCGCTCTATTGTTGTGCTCTAAAACCGTTGATTTTTTATTTACGGTATTTAATCGATATAGCGCGTTGTTTATATAATACAACACCAGCCTCATTTAACCATCGGTTTTAAAAAAACCGCAAATTTGAGATAGGTATAAAATTTGCGTAGGCAGGGAATATTTTACTTTAAGAAGATAAAATTTGTCGATCATTAAATCCTCGACGGTTTAAGTAAAATAAATTGTTTAGCGTTCAGAATCGTTTACCTTATGTTTTGAAAACTGGGTTTCCCTAGAATATATTAGTAGTGGCAGGTAACCAATGCTTTGGTGGGGAAAATTTGTGAAAACTTGTTATAAGGTATTTATTAAATACTTCCATAATGCAACGGATGTTTATCAGCTAGTTTGCGTTTTGCTATGTTTTGGAAAGATAAGTTACTACACTAAAGTTTTATTCAAGACTTTGCTGCGGAGCTCCGGAGGCCTGAACGGTTTATATTGCCGAATAAACCCTGTGAAGTTTGCATAAACAAATACAACGGGTACCACAATCTTAAACGCAAAACCCCGCGGAGCCGCAGAAAACCTCGGAACCTCAAATGAAATCGAGCTTCGGAGAACCTCATTCGTACATCGTTACACAGAACGCTGTTTCGACTTCCTTTGTTACACGACGCTTTCAAACGATTTTAAAAATTCATAGCCAACGTATATTTAATTGCTCTTTAAAAAAATTTATAAACAACTGCAATATAAATATTTTAAGAGATATTCTTTTGTCCAGAAAAGTTTAATGAATTTTTATGCTTTCGCAAAATCGAGAACCACTGAAAATAATTATTTTTGATAATGTTTTTGGGTCTACAGAAATCAGAAGTTTAAGTTAGGTATTCTCCAAAAATAATGAATACCAAGTCGTTTGAAAACAAACATAATTTTAAAGTTCATATCGCTGCCTTGAAAGCTAGAGCTTCACCAATTTAACAACAAAAAAACATTCGATAATTTTTTTTAAAAGCGAAGTCGTGACTGATAAAATGTTAAGAAATTGATTTCGTGCAACTCAACATGTTTTAAATGCTTTGGCAACACAATCCTATTCATAAAAACTCTTAATTTTCTGTTTGTCAGATGTGTCGTTGTATGACACTTTAGTCTCCAAAGTAAAACCGTACACAAAAGATCATCGCTTAATTTGAATTGTGATATTTACATATAAACATCTTCGAATATTTTATACTTAGATTCACGTTTCAATTCTAACACTACAACAACTTCAAACTTGATATCTTACCGACCTTCAGGCAAAACTAAGATAATTTTTGAAAAAATGAAACAATGCTTTAATACCAGCTATTTACCAGTAAAGCTCCCCCAAGCATTTGGAGAAAAAAAATGCAAAATTGGTGCCCTTTACTTGGAAGTTATATCGCCTTTATCAATTTGCAATATCAGATCTTTGATATATCTGACACATACATTAAAAGAAATAATTTAGTAGCATTTTTCGTTATTGCCCTTTGCGAAAATTTATTCATTCTTTAACTGATAAAGGGTGGCTAATTAAAACGCTGATTGTTATCGATAACGACCCCTATAACTAATGATACACGAAAATCTTGAATGCCGCCATCTTAGATAAAACCAGGACTTGCACTTTTTGCTTAAGGGCGACCGTTTGACTTTTGTGTTTGTGTGTGGGTTGGACGATTTTGTATTGGTGCGACATTATTTTTCAAGGGCCTAGTGTGGGAAGATTTTTTTCTAGGGTTTTAAGTGTGCGTGTCTTTAGGTTTACATGGTACAGAAATTTTTTTACAATGGGTTACGCTTGCCGAATAATTTTTTTCTGAAATCGCCCTACCCCCGTCCCCCCTGCAATAGTAAAATGGTTGGCCCTCTAAGGTACGGATGGCAACTTTGCAAGCTTTTTTGTACTTCATCACAAGAGGTGACTGACACGGTATACAATTCTTTGGTCTTTGCGCGCAACAACTTTGTATGCAACATTGCATGTAGTGCTGCGCGTAAACAAAGTGTTATTGTACATCGTGAAACAATTTCAGAGGTGAATGAAACTGGATGCAATTCTTTCTTTGCGCGCAGCAACGTTGCATGTAACAATGCATGCAATATTGCGCGTAAACAAAGCGTTTTTGTTCAACGTGAAACAATTTCAGAGGTGAATGACACCGCATGCATTTCTTTCTTTGCGCGCAGCGTCATTGCATGCAACATTGCATGTAGTGTTGCGCGTAAACAAAGTGTTATTGTACATCGTGAAACAATTTCAGAGGTCACTGACACTGGATGCAATTCTTTCTTTGCGCGCAGCATCGTTGCATGTAACATTGCATGCAATGTTGCACGTAAACAAAGTGTTATTGTACATCGTGAAACAATTTCAGAGGTGAATGACACCGCATGCATTTATTACTTTGCGTGCAGCATCGTTGCATGCAACATTGCACACGATGTTGCGCGTAAACGAAGCGTTTTTGTTCGTCGTGAAACAATTTCAGAGGTGACTGACACTGGATGCAATTATTTGATCTTTGCGCGCGACAACTTTGTATGCATGCAAACAAGCCTTATCGTGCATCGTGCAACAATTTCAGAGGTGACTACACACGGTAAGTTCTTCCATTGCATGCAACGTTGCATCGTGTAGCCGTAATTTTAGATCGCGCGGAGCTCCCAACATATATAGTAAGCACTGCTTAGAGTTGTGCAGCGAGTTGCTAGCCGGCTTTCTTGATAAAGCTGAGAAGCGTGCTAAGACTCAGGAGAGCCGGCTAGCAGACAATGGGGCAACTTGATTCCATAGTTGTATTTGTGTTACTAGCTAATCTTAACAACAATGAGCGCCAAGCGGATATCACAGCTATATGATCTATTTGTACAACATCTTGGATAATGAATACTGTACAACTTCTAGGCGTATTTCTAGTTTCATGATTTCGCATATATATGCAAGGACTAAATTACCATGACAATCCTGCTACTTATACAAAATAGTTTCGAGGTTTAAGATGATAGTAGATCACCTAAGATAATATAAACACGCAAAAGAGAACAGCTAACTGGGTGAGGTTTTGGAGAAGTGATGTAATGAAAATGGCCGCAAGAAAAACTAAGTGAAAATTGTTCCAGAGCAGCTAGGTAACCTATACACGAGCAGTTTTACGCCTACGCGTGTAAACAAAACCGAGGTTATGCGAATTATATTAAAATGTTAGATATTAGATGGTATATTCATGAAAGGGAATAGTTTCGTTTGTGTATCATTAAATAAATAAAATTCCTTCGCCTAAAAGCTCAATAGAGTTTCGACAAAAGTGCACGAAACTATCTCATCACCATTAGATTACATATACTAAATGCATGGTGTATCATTATATAATTTTAATATGTATATGTGACAATTTCAATCAATTATCTCATGCAAATATCAATTGCTTGACTTGTTTATGTCCACTTTACCAAAAACACATACGGCCATCTCCTACTGATTCATACTATATACATATATAGCTCGAACTAATTATATACTAATATACTCGTCATTGAATTTTCATATAATGCGACTATTTTGCCAAAGTCAGCGAAAGTACTCCCTCTCAAACAAAACGGCACTTTTGTCTTCTTGAAGGAATTTGCCATCATGTCGAAACCTTCGGGCGGGGTTTTCGTCAAGCTCAGCGAAATTTGTCCATCGACGATCTTAACGTTTTCTAATACTTTGAAAGCAAGATAGTGAACACGCGTTTGTTGTTAGACCAACACGTGATTCCGCTGCGTGCCGACCAACAGAACGCCATGAAGTCTTCATAAAGTAAAAACAAGAACTTCGTACATAAAGAATCAACGGTACTTATGGAGATTTAAAGGCTGTGCAAGGTAAATTGGTGCATTGATGTCGCTTTTTCCGTGTGAACATTCTCAAAAGCAGTTTGCAATGCTCTGTTTACCCGCAGTGGACCTGAAACATAAAAAACCGGGCTTCTGGCAGCCGTTTCAAAGCGATTTAGTTTGCTGGTCCTCATATTTTCCGACCTCGGAAAGATGGAAAGCTGGGAGGACTTTAGCGGGAAAGATGGTTTCCAAAATATTCAACTCTCGACCAGGTCGGGGACCTGAGGAGATCTTACCATTGTGCCAAGCCCTCCGCAACAACTGAGACTGCGATTGGAGAGAGGTTCTCGTAATCAATGAAAACGAACAGCATAGAGCACAAATTGGCCAAGAACCAAATGATTAAAAGACTGTACGAAGTCCTTGGCATTTGGAAAAAAAGTGGCTGGAGATCTATGCGGGTATCCGGCATACGACGGAGGCGTCATCAGCATTCATTGCCGATAAGCCGGAATCACGTAAAGCGGGAGTTTCAGATGTACAAGTTTCTCAATTGGAAAGAAGTTGATTCAATGATTGCTGGACGCAGGGAAAACTCAGTGAGTCATTGAGGAAAGGTGAACTAAATTGATACGACGTGTCCAGTGATATAGGGGCAGTACACCGTAAGGAGATACGTGACGACCGTGATATAGGGGCATTGCACCGTGAGGGATACATGTCGACCGTGATATAGGGGCCTTGTATGCACCGTAATGGGATATGTGTCCAGCGTGTTTCACTATCATATCATTTACTGGCTGTCCTCACATCATGCGGGACATTGCTAATTACTCTCGATATATCAAGATGATCACAACATGTGAGACGTCCGAATACCGTTATAAGACTCCAAAATGTGCAATGGTAAATTAAAACGTGTGACAAAAAATGTCCTTTGGGGCACATAATGTAAACAGCACAGATTACTACTACTAGACTAGTCTGTTGTAACCCCGATTTATTGCCACACGGTAATATAACCAGGCTTCTACTTAAATTTATTCTAATGGGATGGAACGCCTTTCTCTTTATTTGTAGACCCAGATCGACCAGACGGAAATATTGGATTGTGGTTTAAATACCACTATGAAACCCCAAAACGTGCAATGGTTTTTTTCAAACCTGTGACAATGTTGTCCTTTTGGGCGCCCTATGAAAACAGCACAAATAATATATATAATCCGGCTTCTACTTTATATTTATTTTTAAGGGCTGAAGCACCTTTCTCCAGCTTTTTTTTGTAGTTACGGAGCGACCAAATGAGAAAGATCTGATTTTGTCTTGCATTCAGTCCTTTCAGGCTGTAAGTCCGCTCCTTATTAAGCCAAACTTTCAGTGCTGCTATATTCATATTGGTTTCTTGACTTCCATATTTGGGCAAGAAGCTGTATCGTTCCAGCACTAACGACTGAAGATGCTATCAAAATACTTTATCCATGGTTTATCACCATGACTTCTTAATTCACATCAGTCAAAGATATATCGCTGAAATCAAAACAAAACCTGATGCTTGCCGCTGCTACGTACGCAAGTCACAGTTTCTTGAACATTTAAAAGATGCAAGCCATTTTTGATGAAAGTATATGAGTGGCTAGCAGTTTGTTGAATCAACAAAAGTCCAGTAAAACTTTACATAGCTTTACTAGATTTTGGGTTTATCAGCTCAGTTTCTGTTTTTCCTGTTTTACAGCACCTGGCAGTCAGTTTGGCCAGTAAACGGTTTAAATTGCGTTAACGAGAACAATCCGAGCCGAGGGCTGATTTAGTATCATTATAGATCCGAAGCTTCAGCTTCTAGACAAACTGCATGTGCTATCTATGAATTGATTATTTCTCACAGAAAATTTTCATTTCAAAATGCAAAACTCTTATTTAATAAACACATTCTCTACTTCATTGTTAACTCGAATTGCGCGCGTAGACAGCCTAAAATGGTTTTAGCTATTGGTCGCGATGAGAAGTTTGAATCATACCAACTTTTGTGTATCAAAAATAGTAATATACGTCAATGGATAGAAATTAATTCTTTTTGAACGTTTTTCTTTCAAGGCAGATTGACTGAAATCTTTATTAAATTTGAATCACGTTTGAGATAAAACACTAAAAACGATTCAAAGACGCGAGAAAAAAGAGCAGCATGACAATCGTTATGCCTTGATTTTTTAATATTAAAATTTTTATACTTTTGTAGGTATTTTTTCACAACGCCCTTGATGTAAACTTTTTTGTCTCAATTCAGTTCAATGCAGTCAGTCTTGTTAAAACGAAATTGTCAAAAGACGCTCAAAGAGACAAAACTACTGGAAAGACAAGCATATTACAGGCAAGAGTTATTAAGTCTAAAAAACGAAAGTAAAGTGAGATCAACTGAAAATCGAGTAGATCGCGAATACACAGATCGTTCGATTTAAAGTGCCAGCTTTCGTTTTGAGTTCTCTCGGGAAAAAATCCTTTCCGGAAATATTCGGAACGCTTCAGTTAAGCTTCAGAAATGTGGTTAGATTAAAAATAACAGCCACTGAGAGAAAAATAAACAAGAACGCTCGCTGAAGGAGATATTTCATGAGGCCGTAGGAAATAATTTATAATTTTTAGACATAATTAGACTAAGCTACTATTAAAGGTATTTCTTACTAGAACCTTAAAAGAGAACTCTCTAACTTTAAAGATCTTTTATTTTATTAACATTTAGTTACTAATTAGCAATATATTGTCTGTTGTGTGTATTGCTTCAGCATTATATATAGATTAAAGTGTTTTATTGTATTGGCGCTTAAAACACGAACTATTTATACCCGTCTTCTGATACTGCAACATCTCAGATCCATAGCTTAGATACTGTATATCATAGCGCTTGAAATTGAACGAGCGTTCCGTTTGCCATGGCGAAACTATTTAGCAAAGGGAAAAAGTATGAGTACCCGATTAAGTAAGTATACATGACTAATTGTAGTAAAACAGCCGGTTTGTTTTATAGGCTCTATCGAGCAGTTGTGTTTTACTCCGGCCGAATAAGTCGAAAATACTTCCAGCTTCAGTGAACTGTTAACAGGCGCTTCGAACCAGTTTTACTAGAGTTCGTAATGAAAAAGTATGTACACCATTTTACTCTTTTTCAAAACAAGAAAAGGTTATTAGAATAGCCTTGTTGGAAAACGAAATAAACCAAGAAAAACAACCGGAACTGATACAGCCAGTTTCATCCGACTACAGACATATTGCCCATCACTCTATCATGCAGCAGATGTGGTTATAATACTGTTTGTCAGTTGTTCTTATAAAGCTGCCAAAATTTATATATGTTTTTGCATTTTTTCAAAATGTTTGCTAAGGGTAATCTGGACGTTCGATGGATAAAAATCAGCTGGATTTGATTGCCGAATTAAATCGGTGCGAAAACAATCAACAAACAGACTAAAAGAATTTTTTTGAATTTGCTTACTTAAAGTATGTAAACTAATTCTAACGTCTGCATAAAGACATAACAATATTCTTAGCAAAAGTAAAACTATAAGATTAAGCAAGTTTATGGATTTTAAAAATTCGCTGGTTAGTTTCAGCGATGCATGAAAATCACTAACTAAAGCATGTTATGTATCACATGCACATAATTATCGTGGTATACCAAGTCGCGACAAGTGACAGCAATATGGATAAAAGAGTGAAATAGTTTTTAAAATTGCATAAAAAAGTTGGCAACCTTTTGATTATAGTGATCAGGAAGGCGTTTTTCAATCAACGAAATTCTACAAGAAAATCAATAAATTAAAAAAAAAGGACAAAGAACTTTGAAATTCTAGCTCGAATTGACAAAGGTCAAAGGTGATCATTTCGTCACATTTCTTCTCGTTGTTTCTCATGCCGAGTGCGCTGTAGCCCAAGTCTAGTTGTCCTTTTTCTACCGAAATCGTTTAAAGGGCTTCAGCAACCTAGGCTAAATTTTCACCCTTAGTACAAAGTTTTTCAATTAAAATTGGCTAGGGTTGCTTTCATAGGTCGGGTAACTCCAGTTTTTGAAGACAATAGCATACAAGTATTAGTAACAGCAAAGACACAGTCACTGCAATAGTCACAGTCATAATCACAGCAACAGTCACAATCACAGTCACAGTCACAGTAACAGTAACAGTCACAATCACAGTCGCAGTCACAATCACAGTCACAGCCACAATCACAGCCACAGCAACAGCCACAGCCACAGCCACAGTCACAGTCAAAGTCACAAACACAGTAACAGTCACAGTCACAGTCACAGTCACAGTCACAATCACAGTCACAGTCACAGTCACAGTCACAGTCACAATCACAGTCGCAGTCACAATCACAGCCGCAATCACAGTCACAGTCACAGTCACAGCCACAGCCACAGTCACAGTCACAGTCACAGTCACAGTCACAGTCAAAGTCAAAGTCAAAGTCACAGTCACAGTCACAGTCACAGTCACAATCACAGTCACAGTCACAGTCACAGTCACAGTCAAAGTCAAAGTCAAAGTCACAGTCATAGTCACAATCACAGTCACAGTCACAGTCACAATCACAGTCACAGTCACAGCCACAGCCACAGCCACAGCCACAGCCACAGTCACAGTCACAGCCACAGTCACAGTCACAGTCACAGTCACAGTCACAGCCACAGTCAAAGTCACAGTCACAGCCACAGTCATAGTCACAATCACAGTCATAGTCACAGTCACAGTCACAGTCGCAATCACAGTTAAAGGTACAGTCACAGTCACAGCCACAGTCACAGTCATAGTCATAGTCACAGTCACAGTCATATTCACAATCCACAGCCACAGCCAGAGCCACAGTTACAGCCACAATCACAGTCACAGCCACATCCACAGCCACAGCCACAGACACAGTCAAAGTCACAGTCACAGTCACAGTTACACTCACAGTCACAATCACAGTCGTAGTCACAATCGCAGTCACAGTCACAGTCACAATCACAGTCACAGTCACAGTCACAGCCACAGTCAAAGTCACAGTCACAGTCACAGTCATAGTCACAATCACAGTCATAGTCACAGTCACAGTCACAGTCGCAATCACAGTTAAAGGTACAGTCACAGTCACAGCCACAGTCACAGTCATAGTCATAGTCACAGTCACAGTCACAGTCATATTCACAATCCACAGCCACAGCCAGAGCCACAGTTACAGCCACAATCACAGTCACAGTCACAATCAAAATCAAAAGCACAGTCACAAGTCCCATCTACATGCAGTCATGTTAATACTTTCTTAATAAATAAACCGCAAGTTTCAGTAGTTGCTAAAATCATTAAATCCAGTTGTCACTAGAATAAGTAATCTCAAGATCATTTTTGAAATCGGTTTCAGATCGTGTGACAGTGGAATTGTGCTCCTGTCCTTCAACGAGATTCCCGGTCAGGATATTCCAGATGTTCCCGATGTGATTTGGATCCAAATCTTCTCTGTGTTGTCCTTCAAAGATCGAGTGAACGCGTCTTTTGTATGCCGGCGATGGAACAGACTCTGCAAAGACGCACATTTCTGGAGAATGGTCAATTTCTCCGACTATGATGTCAACGGAAACATTACTGACACGATCATTAAGACAGTAACTACTCGCTGCTCAAACGCCTCAGATATCCGAAGTGTCGATTTATCAGACGACGTTTGCCGTCCAATCACGGATAAAGCCTTGTGTCACGTGGCTAAATATTGTCCGTATTTGGAGCAGTTGAATCTGGCAAGGCGAACTAATATATCTGACGTGGGCATCAAGTTCCTTGCCTCTAAATGTCGCAAATTGAAAACATTAAATATCGACAATTGTATCAAAGTAGGAGATGTTGGTTTGAAATGTTTGGCAGTTAAGTGCCCGCAGTTGGAGACTCTCATAGTGTCCAAATGTGAGAAAGTTACCGACAATGGACTCTGTGCAATTGCTAGAAATTGCCCCAACCTTCGTGTGTTAAACATAGCCGAATGCAAAAGCATTTCAGATTCATCTATGCTTGCTCTTGGACAGAACTGTTTGAACCTGCAAGACATTAACTTGAAGAACACCAATCAAATCACCATATATGGTATAGAAAATCTGGTTCGCAACACGCCGCGTATGACGCACGTAAAACTGGGTATTATTCGCGACAGCGCAAACACTATTGCCGCGTTACAAATTATTGTGGAGCACTGCCAAAATTTGCAGTTTGTAACTTTTCAACACTACCGAAACCCAAGGGTTCAAGGCGGAGTCCGTAAAATTAAAAAGACAAAGCTAGGGCCATTCATCAACAATTTAGGAGCATGCGTCGCGGCTCAAGTTCGCTGAAAACATTTCCTTTGGCATTTATGTACTAGGAAAGTAGTTATTCTTTCGATGTTTTAAAAGCAATATTTTAGGCATCTTCCTTTATATTGAAATAAGTCCTCTTCAATTTTCCGAGCCAAAAAAGATGTTTTATACAAGAAAGAGTTGTGACTACCCAAAGTTACTCGTATCGAAAAGAAACTCGAACTAACATCTAAGGGAGAGTATGTGAATGCTCGTCATTCTTTTCCTTGCAAAGATTTTTTCTCGGTTCAGAAGTTTCAAGAATATTCTGTTTGTAAGAAGAACATTTCAAATACAAGCCAACGAAGCTTATCAGTTTTGAACATTTTATGTTCGATTTTATTGATCATGATTTCATGAGAAAATGTTTTAGAGTGATTAAAACTCAGTTTTTAATGCCTTAGGGTTAAATTGCAAGTTTGACATATGTCAGTTAGTTTGACTTGTTTTGCATATCAAGTGTTACCATGGTTACAATGTCATCGATTAGATTTTGTGCTCAGTGAGGTACTTGTATAGAAATTTCGATTTAAGATACACTTTAAATGAGTATTTTTTTCTACATTTAATTAAAATAGTTAAACACTGCGTGCATAAACCTTTTTCAAAAATTACAGCGATTTTAACATTTTTTGCGTGCGTTGAAACGTATTAATATTTGTGAAAAGGTCTATAAAACCGAGTTTTTCTAAGCTAGCTTAAATTAGTTCCACATATAAATGACGTTTACTAAGATTTTAGGCTTGTTAAATTTTTGAAAGTTAGATTTCCTAAGGAAAAGAGTCTCGCTTCAGATAGTAGAATAACAGAGTTATAGTCGAATGTATTTTTAGTATGGATTGAATACATAACAAAAAAAGGCAAATTGAAAGCTGTTGCCTTCTGTTGTTCTCCTTACATAACAAAAGCCGCACAGGATAGTAATTCAGTTCTGCGAGGTTGTCACTTATTGCCAATTGGAGCTTGTCGTGGGTACTGATGGGAAAAGGGAGTCATGGG
>JANVCF010086994.1:0-12530 GCA_025388745.1 Hydrozoanthus gracilis
TCTATTTGCAGACCTTTTCCTTTCTTCTTTGGAACGTACACATTTCTTAAAGCACTTGGACGACTGTCTATTTGCAGTCCGCGTCCTGTAAGCGAATTTAAAAGTAAAGGAATTCCAATGCTAGCTAAGATTGTTCCTAGAGCTCCACCACGTTGTCTCTTTTCTAATTGGACCAGTGCCATGCCATTTCCTTCTTGCAAACTTGATATAATCTGTTGTTTCTGTTTGTCGCTAAGATAATTCTTGTAACGAATAAGTTTGTCCACTTTATCTTGTGGTACACCAAAAAGTCCTGAGCCTTCTGAGTCAAACATTTTGTGAGCAGCAATTGAGCCTAAAGCGCTTATTCCCCCTAGACCTAATGCTTTTGCAAGAGGCACAGCAGCTGACTTTAAAAGAGGAATAGCAAGACCTGCAAGAGACCCAATTCCAGCTCCCAACTTTGAAGCCATAGCTTGTATTTGGGTTTGACTAAAGCTAAGTCTTATTCCCAAGTTTTGTTTTCGTTTTTTAGTCATGCTTTTTAATTGTCTATTTGTTACAAGAATTGAATCGGGTCCGCTAAACTGGTCATTTTTCAGTGTTAGCGAAATGGGTGTTCGCGTTCTAATTGCTTTTGCTAACTTCTTCTTTTGTCCTTCAGACAAATCGACACTAATTTTTATGTAAGACATTGTATACATAGTAACAATGAATTTAGGCGTTTTGCAAAAAAGAGAAAAAGAACAGCTAAAAGCTGGAAGAATTATAAAAAACGCACGAATTCAGACGTCTCTTGTGCGCAATCAAGAACAGGATGAGTACGTTCGACAAAAGACGCTTTTTGCTCCACTTTTAGAATCAGACGTTTTCAAAACAAAAAACGAAGAAGAACCTCAACGCAAAAAGAAAGAAATAGACGACCAACCTGGTGAACCTTTTTATGAAATAGACGACCAACCTGATGAACCTTTTTATGAAATAGACGACCAACCTTCTTATGAAATAGACGACCAACCTTTTTATAGTATAATTGATCAATCTGGTGAACCTTCTTATGAAATAGAGAAAGAGATTGACGAACCTTCTTTTAAAGTAACTGAGCAAGAAGCTCCACCTTATTACAACGTAATTGAAGAAAAAGCGCCTCTTTATGACTCAGCTATTCCTTTTAACGAAGAAGATGTAAAAGAAAAAGAAGTTTATGATCGCGAAATATCGATGAATTTAGGTAGAGTCTTCACACCGCAAGAAGTTTCAGTTTTACATATGTATAATATTCCCTTAGACTCTAATATTGACAAAAAATTCATTTTCGATGAAACAAGAAAATTGAATTTATCCTTAGGTGGAGCAAAAGGAAAGGCAAGAAGTGAAGAAGAAAGAGCAGGTTACTCGTTTCAAATAGACGTAATCAGAAAATACAGAAGCATTTTACAGTATTTGATTGAGAAAGAACGAAAAGAGGAAGAAGCAAGAACTGCAAATCAAAGTGGAAAAAGTGTGTTCTTCTTTAGTTATCCTGAAGATTTACTTAATAGACTCGAACTATTAGTTGCTTCTATTAAGGCGGGAAACACTTCACAACAAATTCGTACTGAAGCTTCCAAATTAAAGTAGCTCATAAATTGCGCGATTTAAAAGTCTTAACTAATCAACAACTAGTTCGTTTTTTGAAGCGTTACAAATTATCAGCTCTATAAGTATAGCGAAATGGAACAGCCCATTTTTATTTCGAGCGTAAACAGAGAAACAATTGGAGAATCAAAGCCAGAATCTTTTTCAATACGTTTCGTGCCTCCTCTTATTTTGCCAGAAAAGGCCAAAAATGAAATTGGGTTTGATAAAGGAATGATGTCTTATTCTTGGCACAATGTCTCGCAAAAGAAGAAGAACAACAGCTTCAAGTATTCGCATAATTCTGGAACAGCCTGGACTACTATTACTTTTCCTAATGGGGCTTATTCCTATGCTGACCTGTCGGAATTTATTCAAAAGAAGCTAGTTATAGACGGACACGCCACTTCAGAAAATGCAAAAGACAAGATTTCAATTCTATTTATTTTAACAACTTATCGTGTGATTATTGAACTTGGTTCTACATTTCAGCTTGATCTTCAAAATGGAGATTTTGCAAAACTTTTAGGATTCGACAAAAAATTAGTTACTTCCACCGAATACGGCTCGGTTTTACCTAATATTACCGCTGGAATAGACGAGATTTACATCACATGTAACCAAATTTCATCTAGCATTGTGGATGGAAAGCTGTCTGACGCACTTATAATGATTCCTACAGAAGGTCTTCGCCGTTCTTTTCCTTTACGAATCGCACCAAGACGCCTTATATTCTGCCAACTCAAAAATAACGTTATTCACGAAATGCATTTTCGAGTCCAAGACTCACTTGGTGAACTTATTGATTTAAATGGCGTGGAATGGTCACTTACTTTGATTATACGGTCGAAAGAATAAATTTTTTATTTTGTATAGAAGCAATGGAAAAACAGTTCGACTTTAAAAGAGGAGAGTGGCGGTACGTTAATTTGCAACAGACTGGATCTGGAGCAGTTAAAGACTTTTTGAAGAAAACGTTCATGCGACAAGCAAAAAAGAAGATTATACAAGAACTTGACAAACGAGCTCAGCCCAATTCAGGAAAACAAATTCAAAAGATTTTAACAAAACCACCAAAGCAAGAAATCACACAGGAACAAATTGACAGAATTTTGTTGGACTAATTTTTTGTAATTTGTAAAATATAGAGACGATGTTTCGAAATCCAAAATTTGTGGAACGTGTAGAAGACGTGGTTACCGACTTGGAAACCCCGCTTCAGACGCAAGTCGCGAACGATACTTTTCAACGCAAAAAAGATTATAGATTTGTGCTTGATACTGGTGGAGAAACCTCGTTTGTGGATTGGTATAACGCTCGATTTGTGGTTCAGTTCAAGGTGGATAAAAAAGCAGATGGAGCTAACATTGCTGTGGCGGATGGTAACGGCACCGTTAACGCGGCGTGGAGCATGATTCACGGATTGATTATTAAAGCAAATGGCACAGAGGTCTACAACGGAACATATCTAAACCACGCTGTTCACCTGAAAACGCTCATTGACACGGGAAAAGATTACACAGAAACAATTGCCACGAAAGATTACTTTTATTTGGACACGAATCCTAATACAGAACAACGTGAAGCTCAGGCGTTGCTTAACAAAGGATTTCATCGTCGTAAGGCAGCACTAGGTACATCTTCCATTGTAACAGCAGAAATACCACTCAGAAAATACGGCTTTTTCGAACCACTTAAAAATGAATTGTTGCCTAACATGCGCATCGAGTTACAATGCACGTTGGAATCAGACGACAACTTCATTTTGCAATCTGCAGACGTTTGTCGCTATATTGTGACTTCTTTTCGTCTTTGGACACCAAAAATCACAATGACGCCAGAAGGTCTACAAATTGTGCTCAAAGACTATTTGACGCCTAAGAAGTGGACCTATTTTCGCGAGACTATTACACGAAATGGCTCAACACAACAGAAAGAGGGATCTATGCGATTAACGTCTGGCATTGAAAAACCAAAACACGTGTTTGTGTGGATTACGAATGATGCTAAACAAAACGCACAAACAGAAAATCCATTCATGTACAACACCTTTAACGTGGCTAATAATCAAAAAATAAATTCAGCTTATCTTGAAGTGGGAACAGGCAATAACATTCCATTGCAGCCGTACGATCCGAATAATGATTTAGTCAGGCCTTTCCGAGACGTTTTGTCTTTCGCGTACAAAGAATATGACAAAACTTCAGGAACTCTTCTTAGTTTGTCTTCGTATCAAAAATTGTTTCCTTTTCTTTATTTTGATTTGCGTTGGAACAGAAACGTAATACGAGAGAATCCACAACTTACGTTTAAGTATTCTCTTTCTGGCGCAGCTAATGCAGATTACTCCGTCTATTCACTCATTCTGCGTGAAGTGGAAGTAGAACTGGTTCAATCTTCAGGCAAACTCATGATTCGAAGTTAAGAACGCAAACGTATAGAGAAAATGGCTGTTCCTAATTATGACGGAAACGCAAATAAAAAACAAAAAAAAACATTTAGAATGCTAATTTGTGCACCCAGTGGTACAGGCAAAAGTAATCTTGTAACACACTTATTGCGAGCACCTCTTGTTTATTTTGACAAAATACATTTGTGCTGTCCTCATTTAGAACAAGAAAAATACAGACAGTTAGTGAAGCCTTTTCAACTCAATCTCACAAAAAGTGGGACATTTAATATGTGAAGCGCAATAAGACGCTATTTCGCTTAACGAAGTAGACCCCAACCCAAACATTTATAAAGTTATTGTGTTTGACGATCTTCTTTTGAGCAAACAAGATAAGATCATCGAACATTTTGTAGCAGGACGACATAAAGGCGTAAGTCCAATTTACGTGGCACAAAGTTATTTCAAAGTGCCTAAAACAATTCGTCTAAATTGTAGTCATTTTTGTATAGGTTACTTCCCAAGCGCTTATGAAAGAAGACTTATTTGCAACGAAGTAGGAGTAACACCGGATCAATACAAAAAAGCCACAAAGGAACCGTTTGATTTTTTATACGTTGACAAACCGAAAGGCATTATTACCAAAAATATTCATGGGCCAATTTAATTTTCACGTACACGACGAAAAAGGCAATTCCCCTACAAATCCAATCAATCACTCATTTACAAAAGCAGTCAATATTTCAGGCAGCGAGACAGAAACGATTACTTTTCCAAGTCAGAAATGGAGTATGCTCTTTGTGACTGCTCAATTATTTTCAGCGAGACAACGTACCACTTTACCTATTCCGCGGGCGGATGTTGGTAACACGTCTCAAATTTGCGTTTTTGGAGACAGTCACGGAACAGCTAGCACTTGGAAGTATCAATACGTCGGACACGTGTCTATTACGAATGAGTCGGACACGAGCGTTACAATTGAGTTTTCGGATGTTGGTTACTATGAATTAGGTTCGGGCGCTGCTAAAAGTTTTACAAATCGTAACAATAAAGCGAATTATGCAATTATTAGAATAACAGTTCTCTAAAATGGGCCTCTTTAATGATTTACCGGATTTTAGTTCTGCTGGTACGCCTGGATCACGCGGTCCACCTGGAATTGGATTCAAGCTAGACTCACACGAAAACTATGACTTGCAAGAAAAACGTGTAGTAAACAGCGGAACACCTATAAACGAAAAAGATTTAGCAACGAAGAAATACGTAGACGATCAAGAAATCACAGAAAACTTAGACATGAAAAATCACCGAATAATTAATTTGGGTCAGCCCGTTAACGATCAAGACGCAACCAATAAGGCTTACGTTTCAGTGACGAAATGGGGCCACACCAAAAACCAAGTCGTTTTAAATTCTTCTCACTTTAAGTTTGACGCAAGCGTTGGGTCTCGCAAATTTCGAGAACACAGTTCAGTCTCACACGAACTTCATAAAGCTCCACCCACTTTTTGGTGTAATTGGACAGCAACTCCTGCTAACACACAAGTCGACTTATCACAGCTAAAAGCTGGTCATTGGTGTATTCGTTTAGACGCATCTGTCGGTAACAGCGAAGTTGGTTACAATTTTAAGTGCGACGTAACATTAGCGGGCGCAAACGTTCGTAAGACTATTGTCAAAAATCATCATGTTTACGTCTTCTCAATTGATTTAGTTGCACCAGTTTCCAACAAAATGCAAATCGAATTCGAAATATTAAGTCGAATCCCAATTAATGTTTCGATTTATGGTGTTCCTGGAATTGGGCCTATTAGTCCACTCCTGGTTGATTCTGAGCTTACTGCCCCACATCCTATCATTTCTAAAGAGTTGGATATGAATACTTATAAAATTGTTAGCCTTGGTAACCCAATTCGAGAAAAAGATGCTGTCCACAAAAAATACGTGGATTCGATGCGTTCTTCTCGAAACGTGTCTACTGTCAACCAATTCAAAATAACGCGAGCAGCACAGGTCAACGTTGGTGGAGGAATTTCAACGTTTCAATTAGACCAAACTCGAGATCATTTATCTTCTCGCTATCACGGAAAGAATGCTCATATTATTTTTTCAATGTCGCGCAATCCAGGAAACATAACGTTTAATTTTGGAAGAAGAGATGCTGGAAGACATGGAATTCGTTTCGACCTTATTGCACAAACAGGAACGTGTGAAATTCGAACAATCATTTCTTCTACTAACGAGTACACAGTTCGTCAAAAAGAAGTAATCAATCACTCCATTTACGTCGACTTGGGAATCAAAGTGGTTAACGCGTCAGAAGACGTCACTATTAGTTTGTCTGTCTACGTCTCAGACTTTTCAAGTGAACTGGCGTTATTCATTTATGGTGTGGAAGGGACAGGACTCGTGAATCCCATGATTGTCGATAATCTCGAAGATGAATACAAGAAACACATCATCGTTCCAAGGCAACGATTCTTAGAACTTGATCGAAATCTTAGCATTTGCATAGGCGTGTACTCAGAAAACATCATTATGACAAACCCAAAATCTATGTTAGAAAGAAGTGGAAGTACAATTATTCCTAGTCAAAACTTAAGCAAACCTAGTTCTTTCTTCGAATTTTGTTTTCCGTCTGTATTATGCTTGAAAAAATATAGCATCACTATGTCTGCCCAAAACAGCAACTGTGTTTTTGTGTCTTACGTTTACGACGAAAGAAATGCAGAATATGTACATGTCACTTTTAATTCGTTCAACGGATTTTTAGAAGTGCCTGTCACTATAAACATTCCAACACGATTTTTGTTGTTCACGTACAACAAAGGAAAACCAGGAGTAAATGGCATCTCTATTTCGCGGATTCAGTTCGAAACAAAACAACTTATTTACGAAATAGAATAGACATGGATAGTTTAGACGGCGCTCACTTGGAAGACCTAAAAAAAATTTACACGAAAAAAAGACGACTTTTCCGAGATTTAGGCCGCAAACTAAGATTGCGCTTACACGTGTTAACCGTGCTTTCAATCTTGTTCTCGGCTGGAGGCGTCATTGCAACCAGTATTAGTCATCAAGAAGTAATACTCGTCGTTACCGGAATAGGAATCGTCATTCAAACTGTATTAAAGTTATCCAACTTGGAACGAAAAGTGGAAACAAGATTCATAATTGCCTCTAATTATGCGTCTCTTGTAAACGAAATCGAAATCAACATCCGTAACAACTCGTATGATTTGTCTACTTTATTGATAAAGGCACAAGTGATCGACGATCTGAGAAATGATCTTTGTCCGAGCGTTCTGAGTCTCGAATGATACTTGTTTACATTCATCGAACCATTTCTCATACTTTTCCTGTGTTTGCTTACTCATGGTGCTTTCTTGAATCCAGTCTTTAGCGTGATCTAATCCTCGCCATTCAAGAATTTTTTTCAAAATAAACTCAATCTTTGGCATTCGACGATGACCAAGTGTGTGAGAAACGTCTGTCATTCTTCCTAAAAGATTCAAAACATTCTCACCTTGTGTACAGCCTAATTCAGCGTAAAAACGTTGTTTCCTTAGAAACGCATAAGACCTAGTTCACGTTGCCATTTTTTTTTGTTTATACAACTTAGACACAAAAAAAGAGCAAAGACGAGAAACGAGTAATAGCAAAGAATTTTTTTTTGTTTTTGGTTATTTACAAGTCGAGAGAAGAAAATGGACACGTTTCAGAAAGAGAAACAGCAGCTGCACGAATATTAGCATAAAGAAGAAGTTTATTTGATGACTCTTTGTAAACAACAGACACAATTCCAGAATATTCAGAACCAGACCTAATCTCATGAATATTGGTAACTGAAACTGCTTTTCCATTTAACTTCAAAACACCGTAACCACGCTCAAGTTTGTCGTTTTTGTTGTACAACTTAAAATTTGGAACTTGATCAAAGAAAGACAAGGACAGACGTAAAATAGGATTATCGAGAACGTCTCCGTTTTTAGTTGTTGACTGGAAAACACGCACATCTACTTCTTCTTTAGCTTTAGACATAAAGAACAATTCGATCAATTTAAACACCTTGAAAAGCTGACTTTCGTTTTCTTCGTACGTCTCACGAATAACAACTTGTGGTTGACCTTTGCGCTTTTCGATTCGCTTATACTCCGAGGGACGATTTGCATTAATGGCAACAACATCACGCTCAAGAATTGGATTAATTCTGCCTTGTTGAACCTCATTTTCGAAACGAATGTGCAACGGACAAGAAACTTGGTCTTTTACTTTGCAAGCTAACTTCTTGTCAATAATTGAGAAGATGTTTATTCCTTCTAACAAGTATTCTGCTAGAATGTCACTAACATTGAGAATAACTATTGCTGTCATTTTATGTGTATTAATCGCAAAACTCGCTATGTATATTTAAGAACACACAATATATTTCTACTGAAAACTCATTTATTCAATACGTAATTTTCATAATATTCGTCTGGAGAATCATGATATTGTCCCGCGTAATACTGTGCTAATTCATCTCGATTAATAATTGTCCCACCGATCTTGCTTGACAAATCACCTAGAACATTGGAGACGCCTTGATCAATAAGACGCGACGCTTTGTTTTTTATAAACTTAGACGCTAACTTTTTTGTTCTATCACTTTTTAATAGTTTTGATGCGCGTACCTGAAACGCTTTCTTGCCTAACGTTCCAAACGTTTTGAATCCTGCTTTTAGCAATTCATCAGTAACGCTGCCCCCGTTCTGACTAATAAACTTTGACTTTTTTGCTCCACGTTCGGCACAAATCCCAGCTAGTCTTAGACGATTATTTTTTGTTTTTTTGATTCGTTCTTGCAACGTATTCGTAAACTTCTTTTGACGCAAACAATAAATTCTAGACATATTCTACGTTTTTTACGTCGAACAGGTTTACTTCCTCGCGAACACCTTCGTCGTTAACACAGAATAAACAATTATCACACTTAGACTCGATCTTTAGAAATTTCTTGTAACCGTTTTTGAATTCAAATTTTACTCTTTTGTTCATTAATCGCTTCACTTCTACATTTAGCATCTCATAACGCATCGACAACATCTCTATACAATTATGCTAACGATCTGCTTCGCTTTCATTCATCGAAGTCATTCGATCTAGTTCAGGCTCAGTCATTTCTTCTCCATCTGATTCGATAAATTCACCACTATGAATAAGCCGCGATATAAATCTTTCGAGTCGTACAATGAGTTGCGGTATGAATTCACGTCCAAGATCAACATCAACATATTTTGAGAGCATCTTGCCAACGTCTAATCTAGATCCAGATTTCTGAATTTGCTTAATTGTTTCTCCAACAAATCGCCCAACAAATCGCCCCTCGCAGTCTAAAACAAAGAAAGCCATTAGTCTTGAGACTTCTTCTCCTGTGTCCTTTGATGACTGGTAGACTAAGTCGCAAAGATGCTCGCAATCATCAAAATCAATCATGAATTCAAAATAACTTGTAATGAATCTTGTGCAACCTAGTCGAACTGATTCATCAACAAGTTCACGAACCAAGTCTTTAATGTCTTTTAGCCTCATGATTAGTCAGTTGTATATTATTAAGGACAATAACTTTTGTGTCTATCCATTTTAAAATGGTGGAAACAATGAGGACAAAAGTAATTCTTACACTTTTTCACGTTTTCACACAAGAATTTATGAACGCCTTTAATTAAGGCATAATGTTCGTTTAATAGGAGTAAATTCACTTTTTTGTCATAGCGAACGCGACTTAAATAACACACGCGATAACGAGTTCTATCTCGTGTAAACACGTTGATTGTAACGTTGTTTCGTCTTTCAAAAGACGGAATTTGGGAAAGTGGTGTTGGGAAATCAAGCAGACTTAAATCTAGTTCAAGATCTTCATAAGCGGCAAGTATTGCCCATTTAAGTGATTCGTTTCCTCCCAACTTTGGGTTTATTATTACGTCTTTCCTTTGCAAATAATGCGGCAGATCAAAATAAGTGGAATCTTCGAATAAGCGGTAAATGCCAATATCAAGCCAAATGCCAACTATATTCATTTCTCGTTCTTCTTCAATTTTGTTGTTTAGCTCGTTTAACGCCTTTTGTGTAACTTCTTCTACTTCTTTTGTTTCTAAGACTTGCTGACTGCGAATTGGTGGGAATTGATTGCAAAACTTAAACGCAAGTTGGAACTTTATCGATCCGTATAAGTCAAGACATTGATGAAGTTTCTCTATAATTGCTTTTTTGTAGAAATAGACAGAATTCGAGAACTCTTCTTTTGGTTTTAATACGTAAACAAAGGGATAGATCTTGTGATCTGGGCTTGGGTTTGTTGTACGAAAGAACTTTTCTTTTGAAGTCATAGTTATTAGCAAGAATAAATAGAGAAGCTTTTTTGGTAAGACTTAAATCAGTAACACCTATTTTGCAACTCGTATTGAATAAACGCACCTTTACAGGAAAAAGCAAATTCTTTAGACTTAACTTGGTAATTAAAGTTAAATAAACAAATCTATATTAGTAAAAGCAAAAATAAAAATGGAGTTTGAAGTTGATGGCTTGATCTTTAAAACTCATCCGGTTTACACCAATTATGCCGCAAACGAAAATGGGACGTACATCAATGTTAACAAAAAAAGAGTTTGTCTGGCAATAAACTCCCTTTTGGTTATTTTACATGTAAAGTGAGTGACAAAGTAGTTTACGTTCATCGGTTCGTCTATGAATGCTTCTATGGATTAATACCACCAGGAATGGAAATAGACCACAAAAATGACATCAAATCAGACAATAGACTAGAAAACCTACAACTGGTGACCCCACAAGAAAACATGAAGAAATCTGCCAAGAATAGGAAATACACGTTAGCATCAAAAAATAGAAAACCTAGGCCTGTTGTTGCAACAGTCTGGCGAGAGTCAGAAAAAATATTTTTCAAAAGCATGAGTGCTGCTGAAAAAGAATTAGATGTTAGTCATGGACACATACAAATGATTTGCAACAGAAGACCTTACCACAAAACGGGAAAATCAAAAGTTGATGAGAAAAGGTATACATTTGAGTATGCCGACGAAGCAGACCTTTCTTCCCTGATACCCTTCCCTGAATATCTCTGGAGAAGTGCCAAACAGTTCTAATCAAATCTTTGAAAACAAACCAGTGCTTTCATTTATCAAAGAATCAATTTCAAAGAAATCAACTGAACAAGACCAAGAATAAGTGTCAGCAACTGCTTTTGTATACGGGTCCATAATTTATTTGTTTGTAACAATGTATACAAGAGATATATTTTAGGTAGAATGTTTGTTTAAATCAATTGGACACTTTTTTTTTTCTTTTTAGCAAAGACTTATATTATTAGAAACAAAATAAATAGCTGCTGCTTTTTTAATACAATAGAATTCTATTTATTCTTGCGCTTTGTGGAACTTATCAATTAGTAGAATTGTGATATTATGCCTTGTAGATCTTATTCTCTAATAATCTTGTGATTATGAGGACTTGTGAACAAAAGGAATTGTAAGACTTGTAGACTTATAAGTTATGCGAAATTGTGAAAAAGTAGATGAGTGGGGCTAGAGTAGGAAATGATATGGCGTGTTTGAATGAACTTTTTTTATGGGGAAAATAAGTGATTAGAACCGACTGCCGACCGTAGGGAAGCATGGCGGTTCTAATGCACTTATTTTTTCTCATAAAAAAAGTGCATTCAAACCGCCATATCATATACTACTTTTTGAACAACACTGTTTGGTAATTATTGCTCTAATCAAACTGTTTTTTCAATAATTTAATCTCAAAGTGTAATTGTTTCACAAACGGACGCCACAAACTACATGGACGCCATTCCTTGTTCAAACTCGTCCGCGATGAGCAAGAACGCAGGCCATGTACGTCATTTGAAATGGGCAGTAAAATTTAATCACTTCCGGTTTGGGCTCTCCTCCGCGTTCTTCGATCTTGAAGTATCTAATTTGTTCCAATTGACTAAGCTGTATAAATGAGTACCAGTTCTGCTGGGAGCTAAGCTGCAATAGATTAGTGTCCTGTCAAGGGGGAGTCAAAGACTCCCATCCGCTTAACACTATAGAAACCGGCCCTATGAGCCACGGATTTCGCTTTTTTTTTATAAATTGCGGCAATTTTAATATTTTTTCGTGTCCATTCAAGTTAGCTATACTAGCCTCTATCTTGAGCTAAACTTTTAAAAGAATATGTTACACAACATGAGGCTAGTATGGCTTATTTGAATGAAGACAAAATGCCGTTAAAATCGCTGCTTTTTATGAATAAGGTCTATACAATTATAGCTTATTACAACTTTCTAAATTAGCGTATAAGTGCTTGGCAAAAAATAGGCAACCATTACTTGGATTTAAAATGAAATGAGTTAATTTAAACAGTTTGTTCGTTCACATATCCACAATCGAAACACCAGATCCCGTAATCAGTTAGACATTCCCCGTTGTCGCATATCCACTGGACAAAGGTCCTTCGTTTATCGTGGAACTCAGTTGTGGAACTCCTTAAGTTACGATGT
>JANVCF010087105.1:2303-12527 GCA_025388745.1 Hydrozoanthus gracilis
ATGCAATTTGAAGACTTACAAAAGCTTGAGCTGAATGGCAAATCACTATTGAAGTGTTTAATTATAAAACAGACTTTGATGGAAATTTCATCGAAGACATGACTTTACAATGTTTTCAGAGTACAAAAAATCGATAAATATAAAAGAAAACGTTAAACTACTTTTCTATGTTTCGACAGCATCTACTGCCATCACGAGAGCTAGTGACATCTTATAGATCTAAGAAACAGTTAAATGCAGACATCGAGAATAGAATAGCTAGTACAATCAACAGAAAAGATTATTGACTGGAGTTTTATTACCATGGTTTAGATGCTAATTCAGCAAAAGCTTAAACCACTTTATGTTGAGGGCTTCTTTGATCTAAGTTCTACATTAGCAAAAAAATTGTACAGAATAAGCAATTCTCAGGATATGGTTGTGACTCAAAGTGAGGTGCTTTAAAATGTACAATCCCATATCCATAGTTAAGTCTTTCTTTGCAGGTATAGAAAAATGACAGGAAGTCTCACCAACATAGCTGCATTAATTGATAGCCATTGTGGTTGGTTATGAAACTGAATTCAACATACATAAATGTCTTCATGCATGGCAACATTCAAAGTTGTTTGGTTAGTTATAATCACCTCTAGTGTTGGTCATACAGATTCTACACAATTCTGCCACTTATTATAGTCCTTTGCCATCAGGCCCAGAATTCTAAGCTACTTGGCAATGCTTCCCTTAAGAGAACGTTTTTGATATTAAACTTGAGGCCTGTGTCGGTTACATCATAATTCCAGGCCTTTTACAATACTTAGAATTGTACTTACAATCATTTACTTGAAGCTTTACAGCATTTTCCCTGGCCTAATTAGTGAGTTTGCTTGATTTAAAGGAAGAGGATTATCCTGGTGCTATCAATTTGTGTTTGGAGTGCGAGAAAGCAGCACGTGCCTTCAAACATTATAAATGTATTAGTGAGTTGAGCTCCAACCTGCAAGAAACACAAATGGAAATTGAGGTAAAGATATTTGTGAACATCTCCATCAACGAACCAGTTTATGTAATATTTGATTGGATGAAAATGTTTCCTTTACTTTTTAAGTAGGTTGTCTGAGGTTAGACTTTCGCTTCAAGCCCTTGGGGGAGGGTATTTTTACAAAGAAGGTTCTGTGTTAGGTAATTTCCCCACCCTTGGATGAGGTTCCTTTGAATAGGTGTACTTGATTTGTGTGATAATTTACAGTGATAAAGTGATAATTATAATGGGAATTAAAAAGTAGCTAGATAAACATTTGCAGTTCATGCTGTAAACACTCCAAATCTAACAATTAAATACAAAAGGAAAAATGTTTAAAATATTCCTTATTTCAAAAACTGTCAGGAATTAGAAAATATGAGTAAGAAACCATCCATTATGAAATAAGGTCACAGGGTGTTTGCAACAGCCTTTGATGATGTGGATACCTAGATGCCTAAATGGTGTATAGAAACCAAAGCCAACAAGGATTCAAGGATGGTGACCAGAAATTGACAGGAATGATGGTCTATGGAAGGTGATGAGAAACTGTCAGAGGAGGGGTAGGGGGATTCGTTCATGGTGGACAATAGAATTATCAGAAACCAGGATTGGGTGGACGGTGGTAGGATACGATGAGTGATGATCGGTGGATGGTAGCATGGAAGTGTCTGGTATTGGGGCAGAAACTAGGATCTAAGGAAATCATTTTAAACTAGGATTTATTGACGGTCTTGCAAGAAACAGTTTGGAACAAGGGTTTATGAATTTTGACCCGAATCTATCAAGGACAAGATTTTATGGATGGAAGCGAGAAACTGTTGAATAGAGTATCTGAAGATGGTTGCCAAAAAGTTTTTGGGACAAGGAGTTATGGATGATAGTGAGGACCTACATTATGAAGGATGGTCAAAAACTATCTGGGGCAAGATCAGTAGAAGGAAACGAGAAGCTATTGGAAATGGAGGTCTATAAGTCTATTGGTGATGGTAATAGATTACAACACACCCCCTACGTTATCCTAAGGATAATGTTACTAGGCAAGTACTGGAATGTAATCGTTGTATTAAGTTTCCAGTTGCACACAGAACATTAGATGTGAAGGAAAAGAGCTTTTTGAATCAGACAGTACTCCATGAGGAAAAATAATGATAAAAACTCCAGTTTTGTTTTCATCACGTCCTACTTGTATCTTAATACAGAAACAACTTGATCTGGCTTTGTCAAGAACATGTGATGGTTTTGATGCGGTTCACTATGAGAAGCTTCAATCAGCGTACAGATATCTTGGAAAAACGCAGGTAAACAGACTCTGGAAACCACAATTGAATATTCTATTTTATTCTCTTGATTTTGTGTATCTAGAAAATCACTGAAGACTTTAAAATTGTTCTCGCTTCACCCTCTGAATGTTTTAAGATTAAAAAAATTGAAAATCAAAAATTTGAATACAAAAATTTAACCTTTTATTCTTTCCAGATTTAGAAATCGACAAACTTGGGATAAGATAAAGATAAAGTAGGTTAAGACTTTAATCAGACAACCCTTATCCAGCTACCAAGACTCTCTCTTATTGACTGTTTTATTAAGTTTGATAGAAATGTTTTTTTTTAAAAAAGGCTTGTCAAGGCTCAAAGCGGGCGACCAACTGGTCGCGAATGCGACTAACTTTTTAAAAATGCGCTAAAAAATCGAAGTTAATTGCATAATTGCACCTAACGTAAATATTGAAGTGCGATTGAAAAACTGCAGCAAGTTATTCACATTCACGAAGATAAAATGCCTGTAAATGATATTGAATCATTGTCGTCTTTGTAAAAGTTGTAAACAATAAGAAAAGCTGTTTTCCACTGTCTCTTGTCTGGTTTTTATCGTTTTTTTATCTGCATTCGTCTGTGATCGCTTTGAAACCCCGTCGTTGCCCACTACACAATTGGATACTTCGTTTATGTTCCTTGAAAGAGTTCATGCATATTCTGCTGGCTAAGATAACTAAAGGCATTCGAGCCTTTGCGCCTAAAATTTTGGAAATGCGCCTAATTTTTGAAAGTTAGTTGCAAAAATGTGCCAAGAAAAAATGACGAAATTTGAGCCCTGCTTGTAAGCCTCCCATCTTACATGTCAACAGACGAATAATTCCATAGGTTTTGTGTTTTAGGCCGCCATGGATCAGCTACACATCCATTTCATGAACGCAATAAACCATGCTTCATTTGCAGTGTTGTTAGACCATGTGCAGGTCAGTATTACTTGTAGTTCAGTGTGGTTGAGTGGTGTTTGCATTAAAACCAAAGGTTTGTTTTAGCTTAAAAACATCAAAGTTTGATAGAGGGAAAAACAAGTTCTTCCCATTGAGAAGAGTCACTGAATACTGTACTGATATTTAAAAAAAGGACCCACACTAAAAGATATAGCTCCTTTCGTATCTGACACCTTCCAAAGTTCAAATTTTGGACCAAGTGGCAGTTTATTTTCTCCCCGAGCAATAGAAACAAGGCAATTCATAAGCCCTAAAATCTAAATGTTCAAAACAATTTCTTATTTTGTATAGATCTAAAATGGTAGAATAAAATGCAAGAGAAGTGGTTCGTTTCGTTCTTCTTTTATAAGAACTTTTGTTCCTTTTTGGCAAAGTATTCACACCTCCAAGAAGTTTTCGTTCATTAGCATAACATTTGCTTTGTCGAAATTTTGCGTATTATGAACACTTGCATTTCTTTTTACTACTACAGTATTTTATATATATGGATCGTTTCGTTATAATTTCCCTCAGTTCGAAACAAATCAACAAAAAATTCTGATTCTCTAGTAATAAGTTATTCTGTGCAAATGTTACACGAAACAATTTTATACACGAATAAACCGCGTACATCATGCCATGTCTCTTTGGAGATTGAGTGACAAATAAAGGTGTTGAACACCTGGCACAGGCTCTTTTATATCTTTTATATTCCAGGTCTGTTAAATGTCTTTTCTGGTGTCTTCCAAATATTTCTTATTGCTGTTGTACGAGATTCAATTCATAGTCAAAGTCTAGAAAAAATTTTGAATTTATCAGCTGCAACCAGAGTGCACTGCGGGCCCTGATGGAGCCTTGTTTTGACTGGAAGACACAAAGCGTGAAGACCAGTGGAAAGCTGCCTCTTTTCTCAATAATTTAAACATTCGCGGGATCGTCATAGCCTTGGGATATATACTGGTTTTACTGATATGTCATTAAAATGAAACCTTGAACAGTTTAACGAGAAATGTTGCTTTTGTACTCAGGAGGCGACTCCAGGATACGTTGCTGAAGATGGCCTTCAACATGTGCATTATGCTGAACTGTGTAAAGTAAGTTGTATTTTCTTTCATTGTCAAAAAGTACACACATGGCAGCCAGAATGATTTAGGAGTTTGATTTAGTTTAAGTAGCGGTCCGAGTAAGAACTAGGGAGGTCAACAGCAGTGGAATGCAGAAAGGTGCTAATTATGATATTGTTAAACTGTTGATCTGATTGGCTAAACTTTAAAAATTGACCGCATCTTCATACTTAAACTTAATAAGAAAAAGCAGAGCAGGGCTTGAAATAACTTTCAGGCAGGCGCTTCCGGTCAAACATGATTTTGCTCGGACATACGTGTTTTTGGTCGGACAAATTTAATCCATCTCAACGAGTTGTAACTGTATTATTGGAACAAGAAGGTGGGTTGATTCGTTAGCTTTTATCACACTAGGTCTATTTTTATGCTCTTGCTGGCTGCAGGTGCTATGCTGGTTATTCTTGACACAGAAGGGCAGGGCATGTAAAGAGCCTTTCATAAGACAACAGTAGCTGATTCGCGGTCACGACTGACAACTGGAAACTTTTGCAACTGTAACTAATATTTTCTCAACCTAAAGTCCATCTATGTTGATGAAATTTTCTTTTACGGGATTATGCATGGTAAGGCTGAATGATTTCTATCAAGACTGTCAATGTCTCAGGATTGAGTTTTCTTCGAAAGAAAGACAGAGTTTAGCTCGTCATGATTAACTAATACTTACTGAGTTGAGACAAAATCGGATTTGATTCTTGCTTAGAATTCCTAGTTTAAAGTGCTACCGAAGCAAAATCTTCAAACTAGTTTAAAACATCTATAAGTGAAGTTGGACTCGTATAACCTCCGGTGGGATACTTGTAACCAGTTTTAAAAGTAGATTTTGATAAGTATTTACGAAGACAAAATTCCTATTTTGGCGCCAAAGCTTCGAACACTTTTTAAGCTCATTAGATACGTGTGATCAATGTCACATGGTTTGAAAGCCGCCACTTTCCTGGTCAGATTCATATGATCATGGCGAAGTTTGCATGGCAGGTGGCCCAGTGTTTGAGCAAAAGACTCACTGGTTGCTTTAAACTCTAGTATAGAACAGCTTGGAGTACTTTCAAACCAATTGACGTCATAAATCGCCGTCTTATGTTTTGAGTTTTGTGAAAGCTTATTTCACGGGCTCAAAAATGGTCAGGGCACGGTTCCTCAAAACCCGATTAGTGCTAACCTAGGGTTAATTACCATGAAAACCAGTAGGGTTTTGTTAACAGTTAACCCTGGGTTAAGTTAATCGGGGTTTTGAGGAACCGAGCCCAGGTTAGCACTTTCATCCATTTACAGTCCAATAGAAGTGTTGGAAAAGACCTTAGAGCTGTTAAATGACTAATGACAAAATAACTTCAGTGGTAACACTTCAAGATTAGGTACTAGGGAGTTCCCTACTATAGTACCAGAGAAGCTCCTCAATTTTCTGCTGTAAAGTCTTACTCTTGGCACTCAACAGGCAAGCTTTGTTTTAAACAATTATCTGTGTTAATAGCCATGTTGAAAATGAACGCTTTTATATTTGGAGGGTGTAACAAAGCTTCTGCCTTACCACTGAATTCTGTTAATTTTGCTTCGAATTCCAGAAAGTTGGAACAGAACATTTCACTGAGGGACTTACAGAACTCTGCAAGGTAACTCATGTTAATTTTATAAAAGTTCTCCATGATCACTCATTAGATACGTTCCCAGATTGTCTCAACAGAACGAACTCAATCCTGATTATGACACACCATGCTCTTCATTAAAGCCCTTTCCCCTTTTTGTTTCCCTCTGAATTAGTAATTTCTTATACTTCTCCTTGCCCATGCTGAATTTCCTCATGTTTTCATGTAGTCTCTGTGGGGTCTGATGTTCAACTATCACCGCGCGGTAGACTGGCATGAGCAGTTCGACCCAGCGATGTGTGTAGTGGAGGGTGATGCTACAGAAGGTGACGACAAGACGGCGGAAGCAACTTACAACCGAAATTACATTAGGCAGAAATTAGATCATGGGCTCATTAGAATATGGAAGGTATGAAATGATTACAACGGAAGTTACGTTAGAAACGAACTAGATCATTAGGTCATCAGAACATGGAAGGTACAAAATGTTTACAGCGGAAGTTATAGTAAAAAGAAACTAGATCACAGGCTCATCAGAGTATGGAAGGTGCGAAATGCTTACAGCGGAAACTATATAAGACAGAAACTAGAACATGGATATTAAGAACAGGAAGTCATTGACTCTAAAAAGGCATTACATTAGACAAAACTTAGATCATTGGCTCTTTAGATTAAGAGACATACATGGACTAATGTAAAATACGTGTCTACTAGACAGATTCTAGATCTTGGGTTTATAGGTACAGAAAATTTAAAAAGTGTAAACTCATTTACATGATGGAGTGTGTACTAGTGCAAGAAATTCGTTTCTGCACCACCAGGAAGTCCAAGAGAGAGTGAAGGCATACTTACTTGGCACTGACTTAGCCTATTTCAAGTATGACGATTTCATTTACGTCCTGGATCTTGTTAACAGGTAAGTTACTGGTTTGGGCTGCAACTAAATTGCGTTGGTGTGTTTTTTTAAAAGAGTTTTGAAAAACGTGGTTTGATAATTTACAAACAAAGTTTCACAGATATCATCTTTAGTCAGACTTTAATGTTTGCCTTTTCGATGCCTAAGTGCTAATTCTTTCTACATGTACTGTAAAGGACAATCAAAAGGAATACATATTTGTATACGACGAATTCAAGAGATTGATACTTGAGACTTCTGGTGAGACAGTCTTAAGTTTTGTATAAAAGGTTAAACGGGTTCTAAAGGTATCTGACTTTTTTTTCTGATACAGTCATTTCTCCTTTCATTTCTTCACAGACTCATCGCTATTGGAGAAGAATTTTGTGGGAGCAAGTCTGAAACGCTTCATGACTCCATCCGTACCCAAACAGTGAATTATTTCAAGAACTATCACAGGTTAATATATCAACTTCAGTGTAACGATGTCTCTTTGATTGTTTAAAAACCACTGACGACAAATCGAGCGTCTTTGTTAATGTAAACAGTTTTGCCTATCCAATAAAAGATAAATAACAGACTCTACTTTGAGAGTTAATGGAGTTATTTTTTGCTAAATTAAATTTCAAGAGATTGAGAGTTCTCATACTGTAATTATAAACAATGCTTAGTAAATTTTTCGAGTTGTAAATTCCACATATTTTAAAATGGTTTGGTAAGTTTTGCTAGATCTGTTATCTGTTGTACACGTGACATTTTCTTGCTTTATCTGTGCATGGTGAAGTACCTTTTTACTACCTTTAAAATTGCTCTCTTTGTTGCCGGAAAAACATTACAGAAGACTGTAGAGTATTTCTCCAAGGCGTATCTTCCTTGCTTTTTCCTACCTTTGCACGAAAAGACAGATAATTCGTTAACGTCTGTGTCGTGAGTGTTCCGCCACTGTTACGGGTTGCCAATTAAATTGTGGCAAATAAAAGACGGTGGTATCGACAACTGATGTTTTGTTGACAACGTTTTTGAAGGTCTAAAATGGAAGAGCTGAGGATGTTCTTGGAGAACGAAGTGTGGGAGCTTTGTCCTGTCAAAACGTCTTTCAAGATTGTAGATCTGTTGGTAAGTAAAATAAAAAAAATAATAAATAAATAAATAGTTTGAGTTTGCTCCCCCTATTCCTACCGAACAAAAAATTTACAGTATCAGTTGAAGGAAGTAGATTAACTAACGTCCAGCTGGAACTACACTTGTCGTGGCTAACGTTTAAATTTCTCTAGCTACTACAGTCTAGTAATAGCTATCTGGTGTTTTTTTTAGGAATTTCGCTTTTTGAAACTACAGTCGTCGCCAACTGTTGTAAAAACTCATATGAGGACGTCATCTGGGAACGTCAATATTCAAACACCGAATACCGGTACGTAAACATAGGGTCCCTTATTTGATTTGAAATGTTGTTTTATTTTAAATCTTGTAAAATTTTACCCTTTTAGAATTTTTGAACTTCAGAGTAAAATTTTGAGTGAAGGATTTCGAAGTGTGTTTTTCGAAGTCGAAGTCGCAGTTTTGGATTTAGGTTTAAACAAGAAACACTTTTCTATTTTGTATTTGCACCACATTGTAGATTGACCTGATTTGTTTTGGAAATAAAAAAAAGGAAAATCGACCATTATGTTTTAATAAGAATAAACCTTGAAGTCGACGTTGTTTGGAATAATAGTGCGGTTCGTCCGAAAATAAAATATGATTAACAATTAGACCACGTGGTAGAGTTTTCTGTGAGTCACTAGTCGATGAGGCCGGAAGCGACGAGTTGATTTTAAGATTCATAGAAAACGACAACAATTTTTCTGATTGTTTTTAGTAGAATCCAATTTTTAGTAGAATTTAAACCGGTAAAAACGAGTGTTTAAAGACTCCGCCGTTGTTTTTTCGTTTAAAAACACCGGAAACTTCACTGCTAGCTACTATCGCTCATTAGTCAAACTCTACTTGTGGTCTATTGCAAATCTCGTGTTCTGAATGGCTACTCTACTAGTGGTCTATCGCGTGACGTGTAGCACGTCATAGTTTAAAAATAAATTGTTTTTTAAAAATGAACCCAGTAAAATTCCTTTTTTTAAAAATGTTTCAATAGACCACTAGAAGAGTTTGACTAAAGCAGTTAGACTATTCGTTCTCATTTTCTCTTGGCATTGATAGAAAATTCGAACTCGTAGTCTGACTTTCAATAGACAGTGAGTATATTAGCCAGTCATGCTGCAGCATTCGTGATAGTTTGACAGTTGGTTTCTACTGGTATTGGTTAAACAGGTTTTGTTATCTTCAAGGAGCACAGCCCTAGTTTGAAAGGAGCATCGAGTCCTTACTTGAGAACTGATGCTTACAGGTAGTTTCCTTTTGTTCATAACAGACTTTTTCTCGCGGTACTCACGCGAAGGCACACCCTTTGATGACGAAAATGTGGAGGATGTGGCAGAGGATGTGCTGGAACAGAACGGAGTAAGACTCTTGTGTTATTTTACAGTTGTGGAAGTAGAGTGGCGTTTGTCTGTCCTCTAACCAGCGAAATTCTTGTGGTCGATTTACTTTCTAATCGTGACTCTTTTTTGTACCAATAAAGCGAAAAACATTTTGTACATAAAATATAAATGTTTATTTTAAAAACGGATCAAGCATGCCGCGAAGGAGAGAAATGGGCAACGATTTTGTTTGAAAAGTTTTACCTAAATTAAAACTTCATCAGCAGCCGTTTAAATCTCAAGATGAAATGCACCCTAATGTTTTGAAAGAATTGGGTTTTTTTTCACAAGCTTCTGTTTCTCAGAAGAAAAAAGTCCTACATCTTTACTCATGAAATTAGACAGGTCTATTTAAACAAGATGCTTCAAACAATGTTAGATAATGTATGACCAACATATTTTATCCGTATGAAGTGGTTCCCTTAGATTACTTGTAAGAAATTCTCTACTCAACTTATGTCTCCCCCAGGTTATGGACGGTGACATAAATGATAACGACAAGAGAAACAAGAGCTTTGGTAATGAGGATGATGAAGATGAGGAAGAAGACGACGAAGATATCCCAGGTCTGTCTTAACTTTCTCAATTACAAAGGTTCCCAAGAATTGACTTTCTAACAGGTAGAAAGAATGTTATTACTTAAAAGGAGCACAGAAGGTTAGAGAATCTACTTGGTTATCAGAGTCTCGCAGGGTCCTGTAGCTCAGTAAGTTAGAGTATCTAACTGGTAACCAGAGGATCATAGGTTCCTGTAGCTCAGTAGGTTAGAGTATCAAACTGGTAATCAGAGGGTCATGGGTTCCTGTAGCTCAGTAGGTTAGAGTATCTAACTGGTAATCAGAGGCTCATGAGCTCTTATAGCTCAGT
>JANVCF010087438.1:0-12505 GCA_025388745.1 Hydrozoanthus gracilis
TACTAACTACTACTGCTGCTGCTGCTGCTGCTACTGCTACTACTACTACTACTACTACTACTACTACTCCTACTGCTGCTGCTGCTGCTGCTGCTGCTGCTACTACTGCTACTACTACTACTAACTACTACTGCTGCTGCTGCTGCTGCTGCTACTACTACTACTACTACTACTACTACTACTGTTAAGTCGAGATAATCCAGACGACACTGGATCATCTCGACTTAACAGTAGAAAGCAAGCTTTTAAAAAGTACAGCTGCAAAAACCATGCTAAACTTTTAGAAAAAACGCAAAACCAAAGCACTAGCCCAAGAGAAAGGTCATAGCTGTTGCGCTCGTTTCGCCATGTTTCTGTCTACTACTCAAACTCCCCGCTTATTGACTGTTCTGATCACAATGTGTTCAAAAATTTGATAAATTCTCCTTCTGCGCACGGTTATTCCGTAATATACAAAGTACGTCCTAAAATTTCAAAAGTTTACATGAGGTGATAATCGCTGGCACTTGGTAAATCTTTTTCCATGATTTGTTTACTTCGAGCAGATCAAATCAAACAAACTATGACAGACGCAGTTATTGAAATACAAAGAAAAAAAGTCAATAGTTCTAAGACATTTAAACCAGCTGAAACTGTTCTTTGTTGAGATCAGTTGTAACCATAATGGAAGCTGTGAATCTTTCTGCAAACGTACTCAACAGCAGTGACGAGCTCAACGCAAGTCTTTTAGTTGATTCTCCATTACTTCAACCTTGGATAATAACTCCCGAATGGGGGGTTAAAATAGCTGCATACTCCTTAATACTTACGGTATCAGTTCTGGCAAATTCGTTCATACTCTATACAGTAAAGAGGAACGCTAATGGACGAATGCGATCAACTAGCAATCTTGTGCTCGTTAGTTTGTCCGTTTCCAATTTGACCATAACATTAACGTGTGTCCCCCGAATGATTGAAGCATTCGCTGTTGGTTCATATGCCTGGAATATTCCGGGAACTATTGGCTTGTGCATTTGCAAGATAACGTTCTTTTTGGCTGATCTAGGAATTGCCGCTTCGTTTATCGCCACTGTTCTTCTGTCGCTTGATTGGTTCCTTGCAGTCACATTCCCGCTCAGGAAAAGAAACAACGCCCAAATTACACGCCGTGCTATTTTCTTGACTTGGATCATTTCAGCTTGTTACGCCGCTCCGATTCTGTATAGCACCAACGCCCGCCATTTTCTTGGAAAGACATTCTGCTTCAAGGGCATGGAAAGAATACCAGCCTGGAAAAAGGTCAAGATTTTCCTTTTAGGCCCTCTTCCATTGGCTCTAGTAGTTATACTCAACTCAGCCGTCATCGCCAAGCTTTGGTTCCGAAATATCCCAGGCGCTCAGCCCAAGCGATCGTCCTTTAGGCGCGCCAGAGAAGCCATTAAGCGCCAGAAAAACCGCAAGGCTTTTAGGCTATTAGTGGCTGTTGTTTTGTTATTTTACGTGTGTTTTCTTCCTTATTGGATAGGGTTTATCGATTCGACGTATTTTAAAACACGGGAAATTTCTGGGTCGTATAAGTTTATGTTCAGTGCTGTTTGTATGGCATACGCCAGCTCGGCACTTACGCCAAGTGTTTTGATCATACTGTGCGAGAATTTCCGAATAGAGGCTGGGATTGCTTTAAGACGTATAGTAGGACAGAGGGTTCTTAGAAGGATTATACCGATTGACGAAACGCTTACAGTGACCCAAACACAGACTCAGAACTTTAACAATCGTAAAGAAAACGCTCCCTAGAGCTTGCTTTGACCTGCGGCTGTTTGTATAGAGCGGCCATTTAAAAACAATAAACTAGATTTTAGGTTCGATAAGAAAAAATACTTTTGCAAAATGGCCAAGAGACGTTTTCATTATAAGGATTAAAACGAAGAGTTACGCGTGTACAGTATGAACGAAGAAACACACATGTATGCTACTTTACCAATTAATGTTTTGAGACAAGCCTTGTGATAAAGATAAACACTTTTGGTTGATTTAGGTTTAACTTTTTGTTATAATTGTCTTTTGTCATGGAGCGATTTAAGTTGTCATAGAGTTCATCGCATAATTAAACTGAAAAAGTTGAAACAGTTTGATCCTTGCTTATGAAATGAAAATTAAGAAAAAGAACCGTTTGAAAAAAATGGTCCATCGCTATTACGCTTCATGACAAAAATACATAAAAACTCACTGAAAATAGCTAAAACGTTTTCGAGCTTTCGGCTTTGCGTTCTTCATATAAAATGAGCAAAAACTACTGGCACATGTGCAAGTTAAAAGATAACATTAGCATAGAATGGATAAGATTTAATAATATAGAAAAGATAAATTGATTTTACAACTTTATCTTTTTTTATTTTATCTTCTATCTTTTATTTGATTTTGTCCATTTTATGCTAATTTTATCTTTTAACTTGCACTGTTGTAATTATTTTGTATTTATTTTACCTGACGAAGGCAATAGGATCAATCGCCGACAGCTCGTAAACTTTTACCAATGAAAGTTTTCATATCTTCTTATCATGATTTTTTTAGTTCACTTTCTGAGCAAGAAAATTAGCAGTAACGAAACTTACGATATTATTCAAAGTTTAAACGCCAACCCAAATTTCTTTTCACAATTCAAAGCTAATACTTTTTCTATTTGAACAGGTTTTTCAACATATATATCGAATTGTTTACACTCTGAAATTCAAATACTTTTTCATTTATTTTCATGTCCGAATGCTGGCAGCCAATCACGCGAACAGGCAAAGCAGGTGCATAAAGTAAGATTTACTTTTAGGAAAGCCTTATTGACCTGAATTCTTGTTATAACGTACCCTTGTACAGTTTCGGTCATCATGAACATAAATGCGAGTCAAAACAGCTGAAACCTCTAAGTTTATTTTGCTTGTAATGAATATTTTTGAAACTTCGTTGTCAGTGCTACCAGTAAGTTTTCAATGCGAACTAAGGGAATTTACCCTGAATATTTTGAAGGACGTTGGAATAAATTATGTTTGTTTTTGACAATGTTCAGATAGCGGCTCGGCTTCCAAATACTCTGGACGGCAAAAAAATTCACCTAATAGGTCTCGTTGAAGTACTGAATTGAAAATTTTCAAAGGTAATTCTCTGTACATGCTTAAATACCAGCTGCATGCGTAACAAATCCACAAAGCATCGAAGCTAAGACGAACTCATTCTTTCAAATGCAACAAAACTTCAATGATATATTTTGGAAAAGAAAAAGCTTTTACGTAGTGTGCCTAAATGTGGCTTTAACACAACGATTATAAGTATAGTCTCAGAACTGTTTGTTTAGCAGGCAATGTTATTTGCATCATAACACAGACGGAAAAATTACTCCAAGGTGATTGGATGACAACAGGGGATACATTACTCGGCACTGATCTGCAAAATCAGTGAAGGTTTCTGAAGGTTTTTCTAAAACTTTTGAAAACTGCAAAAAGGGTTTATAACGGTTTAGAAAATTGAAAATTATACGAGACTTACCCGGCTATTAATTGAAGTTTGATTTGGATTGTTTACCGCCATCATTCAGGAACGGAGGAATCACATGCTGCTGGTCAATTTTCAACGCAATCGACTGGCTCAAGAAAGCAATCGCAAGTAACGGAGAGGGTAGGTCACGTGACTCCTGGTCAGTTTTCAACATGAATTAGGCACAAAAATACAGGGAACGAAGAGCTCTGAATCATTAATGGCAGTATAGAATTCAGTAATTTCAAGTATACCAATTTACTCAGTGATAAGTTTTTGAACAGTCCTCCTTGATATTCTGTTCTTTATGCTGATTAAACATTTTTCTAGAAGGCCTGTGTTGTTCTAGATCTAGACTGAGTTTCATTGCACGGGATGCTCATCCCCAAGATAACCGGTAAAAATTTTATATAACTTTTGTGCCTAGTGGCTCGAAGCCTTAACTTTGTCAGGATATCCTTTCTTTATTTCTATGTCAAACTCGGCTACGGCTTCCTCGACTTCATAAAAGTCAGCAGTGTGTCTTTACGGCCCCCTTTTTTCCGTGACTTGTAGTCACTGGTTTCTCGTTTCGCTCGGTATCGTAATCTAAGCCACTTTCGGAAGCATAGAAACTCAGACTTATAACAAGATTCGACGGGTCTTACAATTTTTCACGCTCAGAGCCCAAGGAGAATTTGAGCGTTCCTATTCTATCGCAGGCTCTCTGCTTGCCGTCTTGCGCCACGTCTTATTCAATTGTGCACGGCCAATTATTAAAAAGTCCAGCCGCACCAAATAAAAATCCTGCGGCGCTAAAGGCCTACTTCGCAGCTTACTATTTGTTGAAATGGCTCTATGTGTAAAGCTGGACCAGTTGGTCTCGTTGGGGAGGGGTGAGGGGAATAATGTTTTATCTGCAATTCTTTTTCAGTGAAGCTTCAGAAAAAAACACATTTTTTTGCCTATTACCGTACAATCTCTCTATAGGATTTCGACGTGCAATCTTTTTTTTGCTCTGGGGTGGCCCTGCAATTATTTTTTACAAATTCTTTCACTCCCCCTATACCTACCCCCCACGAGATCAACTAGTCCCTCCCTAACTCGAGATTTATCGGAAATTTTAAAACCATATTTTCAACTCTGACGTCTTCGTCACGTCTTGAACTTTCTTCAAGGAATTAAAAGAAAATATTCTTAAACTTTTCGAGAAGAAGATCGAAAACGTGACCAGCCGTGAGTTTTATTTTATTTTTTGCATCAATTAACTGCCGAGGATGTTGTGTTGGCCTTCGTATACAATTCCTGTCTTAATGGTTGTATTTAAAATCGGGCATTAAATATATTATATATACCGGCAAGTCTATAAGATATAAGATACTCAGTATTTCTTATTCCATTGTGAGTAATTCTGACTTATTAGAATGGTGTGATTGAGTCTTGTTGTGAACAAGAATATTTTTAACGATTGGTTCGGGCCATTAGTGCTAATTAGGATATACTTAGTTTGAATGATATATCGCGAACGCCATAAAATCAATAAAATACATATAACATAAAAACCTTTCTGGTTGAATTGTTCCTTAAGCGTTTCTTTACATTTTCTACTTGCTCAGTTAAACAAACACGCGGGTGCAAACACGATAAATGAGCGCTTCAACTTGAGTGTGATCCACACAGCCAGTAATTATTTTACGACGACCGGTTTAATTTTAGACAACTGAAGACATTCGTTTTTGTGAGACGTTGTTGACCGTGTAAGGATGAGTTGGCATTATTTCACTGACAAAGATATATAGACAGTTTTTATTATTTGGCGAGAATTCAGGTGTATGAGAATGCTCCTGTCCGTGTTTGATTTTTACGCGAAAGCAACTTTCACCAAACATGCTAATCTGAACGATGCCGCAGGGCTGAAAAGATATTGAAGGTGTTCAGTGCGGATGAAACATAACTTATTTACGCAATTTGGCTGTTTTTTACGTAGAAATAAATTTTAGTGGTTAAACTGTGTTACAAAAAGTGTTTAAAATCATTTTATTTCGGCAACGAGAATTTGATTCGCTTCGTTTTTCGGTTTGCTGAAACGAAAGCCATCAGCGAAGGGTTGACAAATGCGTTTCGTTTTTTCCCCTTGAGTTGTTTCCTTCGCCAAGATATTAAAGAGATTACAAACTGTCTCACTCCATAACAAAAAAAATTGTTTGTTAAGAGCGCATTTTTACTCATCCTATTGTAGATACAGCCAAAATAAGTTTCAGTTTGTGGAGCTGGGAGCTATGAGAATCATGCGTGTAAACTCCGTTGAACTCAACTTGTGTATTTGGTCGAATTTGGTCAAGTCAGTTGAAGTTGAAAAGATAGTTTAAGCAATTTATAATTAAGCTCAGTTAAGTCACACAGCATCATACAAAAACAAGCTATGTTCTAACTCGATCGATTGTTTAAACAACAAAAAGTAAATCTGTTTTAAAAACAACGACTGTCAATGTTAGAGTTCTTACTTACAGGCCGTAAAGTTGCTCCTCTTCCTTCGCTCGTTTGTGTTCACTTGCAAGCTGCTGGCCTGTTTTTAAAGGAGACGATTTTCAGAAGGAAGTTAACGCTCTCCCTTTGGAGAAACACAAGGATACTTGTTATTTCCTTGACTAAACACTACGCTTTCTTGTGGTTTCATACTGTATTCTCTATAATGACGAAACACGAATAGATATGTTAATATATATAATATATTTGAATGTTTGAAAATGCAGGCGATCCGGCCGGCCGGCAGTTGTTGGACAAATATTTATCCATCTATGTCAGCGAAAACGTTAGAATCGCTTTTTGTTGTGAAAACTTTCAAGGTTATGTTCCTTTTCACGCCTTGTAATTATCTTATGAAATACAGGAAATGTTGATCTCCGCACATGTGAGTTCAGTCTACTGATTGTGGTAAGCTTGAGAAAAAACACACTTGTATATTGGACCTCATGCGTCATACTTGCCGTCGTTTTCAGAACACGAGAAGAAATCAAATTAGTCGACGTTCTAAACACTGTTGGTGCTGGATCAGTTCGAATTTTTTGCGGATACAGATAATTTGCTAACAGGGTTTTTTTTTTGAAAATTATAAATAAAACGACGGTCACGAATAGCATCTATATGTCTGGCTTTGTTTTGGTGATCGTGCTTGTATGCATTTCCGTGTCACTCTGTCAAATATAATTGTAGCGGTAGAAACAACGTCAGAGCGCAAGCCATATACTTCGCGAAACACAATATGTTACACTTTGCAAGAATCCCTAAAGGCCGCTACGCACAAGCCGATTACTTTTCATCGGCCGACCGTTTTAGATAAAACATACTTAATCTCTGTTAATGTTCCCGACAAAAATTCTTGTCTAAAACTATTCGGAAACTACCACACACGTACGGGTCGATTTTTTGTCGGCAACAAAAAATCGGGTGTTTCGCGACAAAAAATCGGCTCGTGTGTTGTGGCACTGAAGAGTGAAGTTGTTTTACTGTTCTTAAATACAAGTAACTTTTATCTCAGACTGAAACTTAATTCAAACAAAATGATCTCTTTTCTCGGTTTGAATTAATTGATACCGTAATTCTGTTTTTCATCTTTTAGAAAATTTTTAAATAATATGACACACACATACATATTTAGAATTCAAAGGATAAAACTATGAATTGCTTACTGAATATTCTCATCGAAGGAAAAACAGCTAATTGGCAAGGGTCCTTTGGCATTTACAGTCACTTCGTTGTACCAGTAGATACCACTTTCATTTTCCATAAAGCTCGTCGTAATGATTGCTATGACCGAAAGGAACTGTGGGTGCCAGAACAAAACAACATTGGTGCCATAAAACCTTGCAAAAAAACTATGGATACAAAGTACTTTACATATATTCGTATTGCGAATCAAAACGACAAAACTCCTTTTTATAGAAATAAAATTGAATCGAACAGTGATCCACTCCAAAAAACACTTCAAAAAGAATTGGCATCAACATGTTCACGAACCGAGTTTAAACCGATTACGGAGAAGCGAAACAAATGATCAGTATCTGTTGTGTTTAAGCCAATCGTGTGAAAGAACAGACAGTCAGCTATGATTCGAATAACTCTGTTTCTTAGAACTACAAACAATTATCGCAACAGCCTAATGTTTTAATAGAATCCATAAACATATTCATGAAGTGAAGTAGAAGCGTAGTACGTGCATATATTTAACAATTGTTCGCCGAAGGCGAAGTGAATATCTGGTTAATAATCCCCGAGACGAAGTCGAGATATTCCAGATATTTGTGTGCAAAATTGTGTTTTGTTGTCATTTGCTCGCCGCGCTTATTGACATCTGAAACTTTTCTACTTTCATCAGTTAGTGCAAATCGTGGTATTGATGTTGAAAATCTTTGAAAACCATTCTTCCAAACTCTGTTGCACATTTGGTATTTTTTGGAAACAGCATTTTTTTTTCATTGCGTTAATTTCCTCCTCGAAAACATTAACAAAACAATGCGAGGCGGCCGTTTTGTTCAAAGGCCGGCTATAATCACTCCGCGCGAAGTGATTATCAGCCAAGATAGTGCGTCAGCCTCCACCAATCAGAGCAGCGGAAACTCTATAATCACCTGAGTAATTTTACTAAAGATAGATATTTGATAATAATGATAATAATAATAATGGTTTATTCAGCCTATTGTAGTTAAAGTGCATATGAATTGAAACATTTTATTACTTCAATGGATAGACCTTGCTAAATGAGGAACAGCGGTTAAAACTTTTTGCTAAAATCTTTCCTTGTTCTTTATACATTAATGTATAAAATTTTCATCTGATGACGTCATAAGTGGTTCCGACAAATTTGCTGCCAACTCGTAATTAACCCTTGGGTGTATTTTAGCTAAAGTTGGATTGATGTATCCGAGACAGATGGGTCATCAGTCCAAGTCTGGCTCAAACCCACCCAAATTTTACGGATTGGCAGCAGATTTTAGAAAAATGCAAATTCGTCAGAACTCATGACGTCATCAGATGCAATTTTAAATGTTGATATCTCGAGAACCAGGAATGATTTTTACAAATTTTTTTTCACCATTATTCCTCATTTAGCAAGGTCTATCCACTGAAATAATAAACATTTTCATTTCATATGCACTTTAAATACTACTGAAGTTACTGGCAGGTTCAAGTAATGTATACTTTAACATTAGTCACGAGGAAAATTGAATTAACATATATGTGAGTAGAACAATTACTCATTTTATTTGATAGATGTGTGTTATCTGAAGGATTTCCAATTTAGCTGTTTAGCTTTTCATAATTGCCATTGCCATCATACTTTATCATTTATAGTATTTATATGTATTTTAACATTTGCGTTAATTTGGTTTTGGACGTTTTTGGCATGTAGTCTAAATACTTATCAGTACAAAAATATCTTACCTATGGCTGTTCTAAAATTTTATCAATTTATAAATGCTAAAATATCTCTTAACCTATATAAACGGTCTTTTTTACGGTTTTCATTTATAATTTGCAATTGTGTATTTATAGTTTCTGATGACAAAACTTTTGTGCTATGAATCGCGTCAGCCCTTCTCAGAATTTTGATGCGGAAGTTACACCATTATATCATTCGTAATTTTTAGAAATTTTACTTGGAAAGTTGCACACTGTCCGTGAAGAGCATGCGCAGACGGAAGATACTTGTAATACATATTGATATAAGATTTAAGATCTATAATAGGCTATGGCCTCCTTGTGTGGTCGCTGACAAGGAATAGTGTTTGACGGAATAAGACAAGTTTCCCCGACACCAACAGGTTCCTCAAGGAACTGTCTTTAAGTTCCGTTTGCACGAACAACTTTTCCTTGACAAGTTCACTTGACTATTTTTATTGCTCGTGCAAATGATCAATATTTTTTCCTTTACCTTTTCATTTAAAAGATTTTTTTTGTGTGCAGAAACTGGGCCGTTTTCCAGGACAAGTCTTCAGTTGGGCGTTGTATCCCTGTCACGTTTTCCTTGTTATCCGTCTACACAAGCAAATTTCAGACAATTTTTCCCTATCAAGGAACAGCTGGCATGCCTTAACCCCACGCGGTTTTCCATACTAATATGTATATCTTATACAAGAAACTGGCTTAACACAACTTGTTGGTGAATATTCATAGACTCTTAAAAGAGTCTATGAATAAGAGTCGATGAATATTTTTACGTAGACTCTTAAAAGAGTCTACGTAGAAAACCCATTTAAGCTAACTCTTAAGTGCGGGATTTTGCTGCATTTTGACGATGAATATTTTGAGTCATTAAGTTGTTTTGTACATAAACTGAAATTGAATCACTTACAACGAACAACAGAAACCCGAAGAAGATCGTGCGATATGGTTAAAAAACGATGTTGTACACTCTAGGAATTTCAGTAAATTATGCAGTTTCAGTTTATTTACTGTATTCTCATAAATTAAATCACCGAATCTGCTCGAGCAGATGTTTGTAAAAGGGTTTCTGCTGTATTTGCACTCAAGCCTTATAACAAAGTTGAAATTCTACTCGAGAGCCACAAACGCAGTACAGCAGTCATTGATTTCATTGACTTTAATTTTGGATAGCATTTAGGATATATCAAGGAAGAACTTGGATTTCATTAAGTTTGAGTTCAGTTCCGATCATCGCCATTTGATAGACCCTTAAATAAAGACCATGAACTGACACGAGGATCATGCAGTTCAGTTTATAAAACACAACAGAGTATATGAAATATCTTCGTGGCAATCGACGCAATTTATTCTTAGCATTTGACTTCACTCTCTTGCACAGTGTCCGTATCATTTTCCATTGTCTCTGTTCTAGCGCTTTCTACCTCTTCTTCAGTTAACTTCACCCAAGAGTCTTTCATTCCACCATCTGTTGATTCCTTGTCGTCGCTACTACTGTCTTTTCCCTTTTCTTTCTCATTCTCTTTTTCTTTTTCATTCTGCTCTTCATCTTCTTCGTCTTCTTTTTCACCTTTGTCTTCTGACTTACTCTTTTCGGTCGTGTCTGTAACGGATCCCTTATATTCATATTCATACAACGGAACAAACGATTCAAAGAATCCACATTCTGCGTAAAGATTTGGAAGAAGCCAAAAGTGGTGTTTCCCAAAGCTTACCAACCACAGCGTTGCGAACATGATATACCGCACTACAATGAAATGGAAATAACGAGTGTTAAGGTCGCCTCTATTACTCAAAAATTATTAATAACACCACCGCTAAATCTGATACTGCATACACCAAATGCTAAATACTAATATTAATCCTAATGCTATAACGCTAATGCCTATACCAAAGCATGCAATGAAATGTAATTAATAACGAGTTTTAAGGTGGCCTCTATTACTCAGAATTATTAATGATATTACCACCGCTAAATCTGATACTGTGTACACCAAATGCTAAATGCTATTAGTATATATACCAGCTCAGCTTCGCGCGATTTGATTGGTTTAGAAATAGTAGATGTGAGACGATATTTACCTCCGAAATAGCAGATAATCACACTTTAATGCTAAGATTGAACTTAATGCTACAATGCTAATATTAGTCTTAATGCTGTAATGTTAACTTCAATCCTAATACTATAATGCTAATATTTATCCTAATGCTTTAATGCTAATTTTTATCCTAATGCTATAACGCTAACAATGATCCAAATGCTATAATGCTAATATTAATCCTAAAGCTATAATATTAATTCCAATATTAATCCTAATGCTTTAACACTAATTAATATTAATCTTAATGCTATAATGTTATTATTAATCCTAATGCTATAATGCTAATTAATATTAATCCTAATGCTCTAATGCGAATATTTACTCTAATGCTATAATGCTAATGCCAATACCCAAGCCGATATTGCTAATGACAAGAGCCTACCCTACATGTTTTGTTCTATAAGAACCCGTAGCTCTCGGCTGTGGATGGCCCACTGTTAACCTTTTAGGAAAGTTCAACCCCAAATTGTTCTTAAATTGTCTTGTTTCCTGATACTTAACGATAAAATGAGTGGTTAAAAAGTGTTACTATGAACTTAGGTATACATCTCAAGTGCCCGATCAAAAATTCAGATTGTTCTTAACTTATTCTTAATTTGTGCCAGTCTCAACTTGAAAATTTTCCTTAAGTTTGCTCTTACAAAATTTAGCACGTAAAGTTTATGCTAACAACACCGTTAATGTTGATGTTAATATGAGGAGGATTTTGTCTTAAATTTGTTCATGTCATTGAGTGAACTAAAGTAAAAAACTTTGCATCTGAACCTAAAATTTGGGAACTAGATTAAGCTAAAATAATCAATCTCTTATTTCAAACCTCCTTTTTAAAAGAATCTAAAAAAATTAAAAAACTTAGTTGGTTTTTATTTTATAGATGAAGACACAATCAATTTTCTGAGTTGGGTTAATCTAAAATAATCTCTCATTTTAAACTTCCTTTTCAAAATAATCTAAAAAAAAATAAAAAATTAGTAGGTTCTTGTTTCACAGATGAAGACATAATCAATTTCGTGAATGGTAATTTTAGCTAAAAAAGTATAAACTAAAGCAAGTACAAAACAATCTCATTTTAAACCTCCTTTTCAAAATAATCTAAAAAAAATAAAAAATTTAGTAGGTTCTTGTTTCACAGACAAAGACATCAATTTTCTGAATGGTAATTTTAACTAAAAAAGTATAAACTAAAGCAAGTACAAATTGAAGGCTTAACAAAATGAACTTACCAACTCCTAGAAGCAACAGCATGCCAATGGCAACAGCCCCTGCTACGCTGAGGTACCAAACATACTCCCTAACGTTTGTTGGCCACAGGGGGAACATACAGATTGCAATGGCAGCAATCACTGTCAAAATGATGATAATGATGATGTTGATAACAAGTGAAAACAGTAATGGTGCATGATAAGCTTTATAGTGACAGTTTGAAAGTGATACCTAGTTATTTACAACATTAGTTTTTACAAAAAAAAAGACCTATG
>JANVCF010087549.1:0-12503 GCA_025388745.1 Hydrozoanthus gracilis
TCTGCGTTAAGTGCGAAAAACGGTTTGATCAAGTTTGTTACGCGAACTGTTTGTTTTTCACGTGCAATTTCTTCTATATATATAAACAGTATGCGCGAGGGCGAAGCAAACGACGAACTCCAATTGTAGAGGGATCACCAAGGGTTCACAGTCTGCTCTCCGAATTTAGAAACTTGAAACAACTTAGTTCTTTTGGCCGTATAGATAAATCTACCATAACATGACAACAATAACGTATTAGTGTAGTAACCTAAGGTTACGATAAGAAAAAGTACAAGTGTGTTTATTGATTCAAAATAAATGATGTGTAATGTGCACTTGGCGCGGCGCAGTGGCAGAGTGTAAGCGTCTTGCCAGTGAGTCTTGCAACCCTAGTATGGGGCCGCCAGCAGAGCACTGTGGTGTGTCATTGAAAGCGAGACTTTGTCAATTTCGTATAGTGAGTTTTGATATTAAATAAGTACCAGTTATAAAAAAGTATTGTGCGCCGTCGGAGTGAAACTCAAAATATGATTCTAACTGAACCGAAAACGAAACGCAACCTTTTTGAACTTCCCGTTTGGAAGTTTGGCCTTTCAATTCAACGTCTAAATTGAGTTAGGCTACTGCTCCACAATAGCTTGTGGCAATCACTGACTTATGCATATTTCTTTTGGTAACACCGAAAAAGCATCACTCAACTTTCTGCAAGGAAACCAAGGTATTAAATAAAGAAGTAGTCTGGAACCAAGTTTCTTTATCAACGCAGAGGGAAACACATGATGAAACGCACCCCCCCCCCCCCCACCCCACTTCCATATCTTCCCTCCTGGCATCAGAGATGTTCCCTCCTCCCTCTGAATGAAGACCTTCGAAGCTGCACGGAGAAGAATCAATGCTGCAGGACAAGCAGGGTGATAGGTCGGTCACATTAATGAGTTTAAGAAGGTCGTCCTCTCAGCGAAGTTAAACCAAAACATGCAATCGCTTTATTTAATAACTCAACTACTGGTTGAAACGTTAAAAATGCAATACGCCAATCATATACCTAGTGTTTATAACGAGCTAAGTCTATGGTCGACTAAAGTGCCATCAACTGTGGTTCAGAAGTTGAAATGAACACATATGTAATCCTATTTTCCAAGTCTTTTTGTTCTTGATGATAGAACTGAACAATCTGCAATTATAGAGGGATATCAAGAGGCGAAGCATGTAAAGAAAAAGAACTCTGCTGAAACTTGAGCTCAAGAACAAAAGGACACTGGAATTGATTAGACAGCCGAAGATACTTTATAGGTATTTTGTACAAAAAAACTCACGTCATGGAGCAAAACTATGCAAACTTCGTAAACGTTAGAATGAACAACACAAGGATTCCAGACTTTGATTGAAAGCTGGAAGAATAAGTAACAATAATATTTTCGTGAAAATTGAGAATTTTTAGGATTTCACTAGGTCGGCTTCTAAAGTTGCTACAAACAACTAACACAAATCATGCCTTTTCTTCAAAATGCTCAAACTGATGGAGTTTCATTAAATGCTTTGAAACGGAATCTTCGAATGAATAGAATGAATATAGGTTCTTTTCTTTATGAGCACTGGTCATAGTGTAGATAGCCAAATTTTAGGGTTCCACCATCGTTTATCTGGTTAGGGGAGTCAGGATGGCCGAGTGGTTAGGTCGCACCTCCTACCTCTGTAGACCCGGGATCGAGTCCTGGGTTTGCATGTGGGCTAAGATTTGTCGATCTTCTTCTGACTCCGAGGGTTTTTCTCCGGGTTCTCCGGTTTTCCTCCCTCCACAAAATCGACTTTCACGCCGAGATCTGTGCCGTCGAGCGATTAAACATAAGCCACTGGCTTAGGAGAATGGGCAACCACTCCCAGCGTAACGACGATAAATAAAGTTAGTTTAGTTATATACCGATAATATACACCGAATGAATATCTAAGAGTTGCCATAGCAATGGACAAATAAAAGATTATTGACAAAGCTGGTTCAAAAATTAAAATGACCCAAACCAGCCAGTTCGACTCTTTAAATCGAACAAAGTTAATGGTCACTTTGCAAGGTTTTAAATGTTTAATAGAACGAATAACAACAGTCTATTATACTCTCGATGGCAATTTTTTTTGCACAGGATTTCAAAATTGGTTCACACTCTACGTAGTCTTCAGGATGACCATACAAATTGATACCTTATAAAGTTCAACTAGCTGGATCAAAAGTGGTACAATTTTTTGGTTGGACAAGGTTTGTCTAGATAGAATGATGCGCTACAAAATTTGAAATTATTTTGGTTCAAGAATTAAAGCTTTTGTAACAAAATGAATTGGAGCATAAATTCTTCGTTGTTCTGTTTAGAAATTTTTGCTTGACAGTATGCGCTAGCGGCGTATAACATTTTGAACTCGGTATTGGGTTTAACTTTTGTCGGTAGGTTTGAATTCAAACAGAGGGATTATAGAATGAAACTAAACTGATGTTGTGTTCTTACATGAAACATGATTTGAATAAGCTCGAGTTTCCTTTAAATATATTTAACTGAAAGAGGTTTAAAGAAATAGTTTTGTGTTTAGCAACAATATTCAAAATTATTAATTGCTTAAAAATTACCCCTCTTAATTTGCTATTGTTTAGATGCACGATGGCTTTTTGTCTGGCATCGAAAGTATCTTTAACAAAATCGGGTGTTTGTAAGTAACTAAGCTCATCTACACTGAGGTAACGACACATGTATGGCTCACATGTATAACAATTTCATGATATCTCCTTAACAAATTTCCAGTAAAGTTCTTAAATGGGTAAAAGAGGTTGTTAAATTTTGCTTTGTCATTAGCCTCAAAGCGAGCTTCTTGACACGTTGTGTATACCCACACGAACGCTCTTTTGTATACCACATGCAGTCTGACAGGAAATCCTTGTCCTAACTTTTGTTACTACTTGTCAACATTATTGGTTACTTCAATCTCAAAATAAAGTTAAACAATTTATCGAACGCAGCAAAAAAGGTCACATCTTAAAGCATGAACAAAATGTTTCATGTTTTGTTTTTGCAACAACGAAAAATTCCTTGAAAATATCGGTTTACCGGCAAAGGAAAACGAAATGCCCACACAACTTAACTGAAACAAAAAAAAATGTCTTAACTCTTTTTAGTATTTTGTTCATCACATCGGTATGGATCAATATTTCTACCAAGACGTTGGAGTAAAACTTGAAACGTGCTAAATTTTGAGCATTTGAGGCGAACGTGGCACGCGAGCATATTTGCGGTTCTTCCTGATATCGGGAACTCTTCCTGTTTGATCAGCATTCGTTCACGCTTTGTGTACACGTATGTGGAGTCTACAACATGCAGGAAACACAAGTTTATATTTGGATTAGAGAAGAGCCTTTGGTCAACGAGTTTACTAAACTTCAAGAGCTTTGGTCAATCTGTCAAACGTGAGATGCATGCTTTTTATGAGATGAAAATATACAAGGTTGGCGTTATCCATTCCCTTTTCAGGGAGCATTTAAATTTCATTTGTCATGTAAAGTAGAAGAAATGAGTCTTGGTATTTTTCCTAACTCATGAGCTAATCGATGAAACCCTTGATAATGATCACTCCTTTTCCCATCTTGAAGAGAATAAATCTAATTTTTTAGCCAGTAAAAAGTGGCCGTTCTGTTAGTATGCTTTACATGTAGATCGAACAATGATTGATCTTATGCAGGTATGACAGCTTTATATTTGAAAAAGTAAATTTTCTCTGTATATACAAAGAATTAGTAAGTAGAAATATAAATAGATGTGAATGCAGCATTCATTAATTCGATCATTCTTTTTGAAGTTCAAAGACAATTAACCTATTTTTTCGACAATATAAAATAACAACATAATCTTTTTGAAGAAGCCGACTGGGGAAGTGGTTTACCTAGATTGATCGCGCTTTCAAAGTTACCGAACGCGTGTGGTTCATCTTTGGTGGCCTCGTTAACCACTTTAAAACACATTAAAATGACGAAGAAACAGCGACAGAAAAGTAACTTTTAATATATTTCATCACCTTTATTTTTAAAAGTTTTTTTGCGTTTTGTTTTTAGCTGGCATTAGTTCAAAATAACGGAGCAGAAAAACAACAAGCGGTGTGTGTAAATGCTGCGAAACGGGTGTTACTACGCTGAAAAATAATATTTGATAATGCCCTGATCTTGGTGGCTTTACCAAAGAACCCATATATATCTAGTTGTGCGCGAGGTATCTTTCCAACTGAAAACAGAGGCTATTAGTCTAACGGCCTGAGTGTAACGACAGCTTTATTGCTGTCTGATAGGTTGTCACCAGCTTATTAATCAGGGTTTCATCTCGGGAGATAGCCCGTCTGTGGCTCTGAAACATAATAATCAAATATAATTCAACTAAGTGTATGGCTGATTAGTTTAAAAGATAAGACGAACTTGGGCGCGTGCAGCTTCGTGACGTGAAATTCCCGCAGTTCAACGATTCTTCTACTCCTTCTTAGCTTTGTCTTTGGTTTATGACAAGCATCCCTTTTAATGTGCGCGACCTAGGTATCTTTTGATATTTCGTATATTAGAAAACTAACGAGAAGAGCTACATTTGCTTAGCAACTGTTACAAGAAACAGCTTTTAAAAATAACTGAGCACTGCCTTTATCAGGCAGGCCAAGTCTGCCTATCATGGTTGTTTCATATCTGTTTTTTCGACAATTAATAACTCTTTGTAACTAATATCAGTGCTAAATAATAAAAATTGAATTGAGTTGATAGTCACGAGCGTTTAGCTTTGAAAAACCAAGTAAAAAGCTGCAAACAAAATCCCTTAAGCTTATTTAAAATCAAATATTTTACGATTGTTTGATCATTCAGAAAACGTAAGCATTTTGATTTAAAGGAAACAGCCTAATTTGTTCTTGCTGTGTAGTGTCAGATTTAAAACCCTGATTGTGTGTAAAAACCGAATAGGATTTGTTGCTCGACTCTCCAAGGTCCGGAAGTGGCGCGTATCGATAGCTAGTATAAGCTGGCAACTTTCAATCGTCACCGATTATTTCTGAGCTAAGCCGCAAGCCAAACTTGAAACTGATACGAATGCAAGCCGTAGTTTACTGCCAGAAACTGCTCTTTGTCATCAGTTTATACTACGTTAGCGCTAAGGGCTGTGCCCAGTTGAAAAAAAATAGACACTGAAACTCAATGTGTTTTTTCAAAAGTTAGAACATCGGCGTAGTTCTTGTACTTACTCTGATATAGCCACAAAGCGAGACACACAGGGTTTGTTCAGGCATAAAAAAGTCTTATTTGGTCTATAAAGTCATTTGTGTTTACCCTAGATACAGACTTAAACCAAATTTAGCCTGCTAGTGTACTAGGAGAGTCAACAACAACAATACGAGCTTTATTGACATGGGTTTTAGTATTGTTAAAGCAATTCTAAAACTACAGAAAAATTTGATTTTTCTCAGATGCAAGATTATAAAAACAAAGCAATGTCTTGGTAACATTCTGTACAATCTGGATTTAGAATAGCGAGAGTTTAAATGTTTTGAATTTGAATTTCAGATTAATTTTCCATTTGTGATGTAGTATGTCAAATAAGTTTTCTCGTAGATCGTTGTGTGCAGGCAATCACATGCATATTAGGCGGGATTCATCCTCAACATGCTCAGTGTCACGAGCGCGTTTCATTAACCAGGTCCTCTGCAGTGTCTTTATCAGTTCATTGTAATCAGTTGTCGCATGGCAAAACTGAAGCTCATTCATAGATTATGTATCTGGAAACTCAGAATGATGGGTTTTATTCATTCTAATTGTTTTCAAACCCATCAAAATACCAAAATACCATTCATTTTGCTCAATTTATATATATGTACATGAATTAAAATGTAGTTTCAGAACTCCAGTGTGATTTTTGAGTAAATTTTTTGCTTATTATCATTTCCAAAATAAAGATGAAGAAGATAATTACTTTAATGAGCTATATACATTATTAGATTCTTAGCTGCTTGAGTAGACCCTCAAGAGAACACTCCCTTTAGGTTTAAAGATCTTTTCAGCTCCTTGTTTAATGCTTGTTCGTTAAAAAATGGTTTCGAGAAAGTTCCTGCTTTAACTGGAAATGAAATTATTGCATGAAACCTGCCTTATTTAAATCTTATATTTTATTGGATTTTAAACTGAGCTGCATGCATTCCAACCACTATGAGAACACACTGGAAGTTTCGACGTTTTCTTATAATCGATAGAAACACTCTTTCTTTACTTTCTTGCGGTCGCCTTAGACGTCAGAAGTGAAACAGCCTTAAGATAAAAACTCTTACATTTAGTATATCCAACGGAAAAAACAATTTAGAATTATACATTGCAGCTGTGGTGGTACGCTATTTGTAACATTCCGGAATTGTCCTCTGAAGCAACATTCAGATAACATCTACTAACTCCCAAGGAGCGAAAAAACATCTTACAATTTCCTGTTGAGTAGTGCCTTTTTAATTTTGATTTGATTTAAACTGTGTGGACTGAGCTGAAAGCGGAAATTGAATAAAAAAGTTGCAAGTTGAAGTCAGGTTAAACCATCAGCAATAGCTATGTCTGCATGTCCTCAAATTGAAATTAGAAAAACGAATACCCCAAGGCCAGAGCTTGCGTCTGATGCTTACAAATAAGTGCAAAAGCACGTTCCACTGTTGATTATTGGTGTCAGTAGTACGGAATTAACGAATTTAACTTGAAATGATAAATATATATAAACAAGTTGCGGTTTATTTAGCACTGTCATTTTGGGTTGTAGAGCCAATAGATAAAAGTGCTTGAAATTCTTTTCAAAAGCACTGTAATATAGAGTTTGTAGTGTTTTGTTGAATTTCAGAGGTTGGCCAGCACAAACCCTTATAGAAATAGTTCATTTTAAACTGCATCTACAATATATACTGTCTAACACCTCACGCAACGCTATATTTGTATCACTCAGTATAAAAATGGTATAAAACAGCCCTGCATCAACTATATCGTACAATACCGAGTTTGTAAACTTTATGGAAAAGTGACCTAGCAACTCTCAGTACTGATAAACATAAACTAGTAAAAAAACTGCTTTTGCTGGACGTAGAGCCAATGGATAAAATTGTTAGATATTACCAAAAATATCATGTTGTAGTGTGTTTTTGTTTTTTGCATTTCAGCGGAAGGCCCACTGACAATCCTGAATAGATAAAGAACTTTACGCTGCACCCGCTATAAATAGTCGAATATCTTGTGCAACGAAAGCTGCATATTTACTCAGTATAACAGTGGTGTAAAACGATGCTGCAACAATTGTTGCGTAACAGACAAAGTTGAGAAATGTTATCAAAAGGTGTTCTTTGCAGGAAGCCTAGAGACTCTCAGTATATTCATGTAGCATTTTGTTGCACATGTAAGATTAACAACAAGTTAACTAACAGTTCGTAACCATGATTATTTCTTGACAAACTCTTCGCGTATTTAGGGATTATTTCCACATTCTAAAAAAGCAGAGCAGGGTAGAATTTGCAGACGTTTTATCTAAAAACTTGCATCAACGTTAATTATTTTCGATAAATTTTTTTTGAAAAATCCCTTGAGTGTCAAAGGCCTTTTACATCCAATAGTATAAAAAACTACAGAAACGATGATAATAAAAAAATGGTGAATAATGATGATGATGATAATAATAATAATAATAATAATAATAATAATAGCAGAATAATAATGATAACAATAAATACCTAATAGTGGTGATACTGATAATAATAACAACGTCGTAATACTCATTAGGATTGATAAAGATGGATAAAAGGCTAAAGTAAAGTCATCACAAGGAAATGATGATAAAAAAATAATAAAGATAGTGATGATAATAATAATAAAAATAATAATAATCATCATGATAATAATAATAAAAAAAATAATAATGAAAATAGTGAAAGTTTAAATGATAATAGAAAATAATAATAATGGCAAATAATAATAATGATAATAATGATAATAATGATAATAAAAATGATAATAATAACAAAAATAACAGTCGGTAATTAGGTGGCAAACGGCTCGGCTAGCAACCTTATTCGTTCGGCATTTGTGCGCTGAGACAGGCAACATTGCTGGAAGGAGATACCAGACTGATACTAGCGGAGGGCTAGTTTCAGTGCAACAACCTTGCCGGTCCGCCAAATCTTTTTGCCGACCTTCGGAAATAGATCAAAACAATGTAAACAATATTTCCCACTCCGTTCAGTTAAAAGCTAAAAGCAGCACAAAGAAAGACCCGATGTAACGGATATAAAGTTTTGAAACAAAGCCGCCAACCACTTCGTTTTGGATATAAAGTCGGTGTCTTCTTTGAAAAAGTGTGGAGCGACTTCTCGAAAGTTACTGCTTTATGTTGGGTTGGCAGGTAAACTTATAACCTTTGTTTGGCGGTTTTGCAAAAATGTTTTTTCTAATTAGTGATTTTTTTTCTTTGTTGGAAACGTTTGAAACGCAGATGTTGTGGATTCTTGTAGTATCAGCTCCTTCATTCTATTTTAATTCATACTAGAATAAAATAAGAAAGTAATAATATTAACCTCAAAAAAGTAACACACAATTTATAGTTATACATAGCGTAGCTGTGATGACGTCGTGTGTGTCTGTGATGTGACATGAACAATAAATTAATAACAATAGTAATAATAAACTAAGTGTTAAAATTGAACCCATTTTCACGAATCATAAGAAAAAATGATTGTTTTATCGAACCAGGGTGGGGTGGGTGGGGTAGGGGGTGTTAGAGAGTAGGGGCCTGTTCTGATTTAAGACAAATGCCAATTTTTTTTCTTTTTTCACATTTATTTTCAAGATTTCAAGAAATTTAGTTATAATTGCACTGTCTGGCCCAGTCCCATCGTCACACCCCTTAAAATAATTTCGTTGATCTCGGTTGGTTTTAGTATTACTTGTCACGAAAGTCAAAAGCAATCCGATGGCTTCCGAGCATAAGAATCAAAACCATTGTAGATTTAAAATTAGTTTTTAAAAGTATCGGCCCTGTGACCCAGCACTGATTATACTCTGAAAAAGACACCATGTTGAAGAATAAAATCAAGTATCCTACTTCAAATACTTTTTATAGATCTTAGTACATGCCTCAACAATACCATCCTAGCAGCTTTTCAAAAAGATTAGAAAGGGTTGGTGGGCAAACCCAGGTCATGTACCGTTGACCCTAAGAAGTAAATAGTAACAAAATTGATAACATAAACAACAACAACAATAATAATAATAATAACAATAATAATAATAATATAAATAATGATAATAATAATAATAATAATAATAACAATGATAATAATAATACCAATAATAAAAGTAAAAATAATAGTAATAATGATAATAAAATTAAAAATGATATTAATAATACGAATAATAACATCAAAAATAATATTACGACAACAAATAATAATCTTCATTTAATAGACTTAAGATATAAAAGCACATATCCTGAGCTACAATGTGCAGTACAAAAACCATAGAGAGACATTATAAAGTGTTGTACGCCTTTTACAGTTTGTAATCAAAAATTTTTCTATTTGTAAAATCTTTTAACAATTCATATTCAAAAATGACTCCATTTTTAAAACAATCTTGAACTCTGTTTAAAAAAAGAAAGGCTAAAAGATTTTTAAAAGGCTTTTCTAAAACGTTTTCGATGATGACCACTGATGACGATGATGACGAAAACGTTTTAGAGAAGCCTTTTAAAACATTTAAGCCTTTCATTTTTTAAACCTTTTATATGCAAAGCAATTATGACAGTCTTGAACTCTATTCGTTAAATTTTGGTTTGACACTGTTGCAATTTCTCAAGCTATAAAAAGTGGTTTTCTGATTAGTTAAAATGGCCATCTGAAACAAAAGGTAAAAAGGGCTTTGGGGGGAAAAGGCTGGTTTCTTAAAATTGCGCTCTATTTCTCTAAAATTAAACAATGGAACACTGCGCACAGCATACAGGTATGATGCCATATAAAAGATGTTCGCGTGACCATGCTCATGGCGAGCAATGAACGCATAAAAGTGGTGTTTTTTTGTTGTGTTTCTGGCCATTTGCTGGTGCTTGAGTTCATCATAAAGGGCTGAGAAGGCTTAATCCTTGCCAGCGACAAAGAAATGTTTATTGACACTGTGAATTTAACCAAAATCAGGAACGATCAAGTTGATCGGCTGCGGTTGTTGTTCAAGGGAAGGGGCAAAATGAGCAAGTGTGCCAGGTTTCACGAGTCGCGAGCTACTACATTCTGCATTTCTGCAAGTTTGATCAACAGATAAAACGGATGAAAAAGAGTGTTTCTTGAAAGAAAATCTGATGTGAGGCGTATAAAAAATTTGAATATTTGGGGAGACACCCCCCCGCAAAATATTTAGGTGAGTTTTTCCAAAAGTCACGGCAAAATCGTGTTGCACGAAGGGTTAAGCAAAGTGTCCTTCGAAAAGCTAGTAGAATTGATCTAGATTTTCGAGGTTGCCGCGGAAAAAAGGGGGCCAACTGTTAAGCAGGAGAGTTGTAAGTAAGTTACTTGGAGCCTAAGGGAGATTGAAATGAACAGAAACGACTTTAGGGGCCTTTGCTTACAGGTAAAATTTGTGTTTTATTTTTCTGCATTTCGTGTGTTAGTCAAACTTTTATTCTGTATACAGTATTAATGTTCACTAACATTTTTGTTGTTTTTATTTTTATTATTACCAATAATTTATTAACTCGCTAATATTATTGATAGTCATACCTTGTAAGGTGTTATTCGTGCAAGTTCACTGTTATGAGTACTTGTAACGAAAAATAATATCTTCATGGAGAGCTCTGCACACGATGGAAATGTGAAGTTAGAACTCAAGGCGTTTTTTTCCATAAGCATGTTGTGTGCAAATTAGTTCGCATTAGTGAGGCGAGTTTGTTTAATATCAGGAAACCATTAACGAATACAGCTGAATGATTATTAACAGATCGGTATGGGACAGTACGGACGTAGCGTTTGTAAAGAGAGCACGCGCTTACTTAATTACTTTGTCTACTTGTGTGTGCTGTCTTGGCGCGCCAGTTTAGTAGCTCCAAAGCCTTCAACTGTTTACTGTCATCATAAATAGGGCGTGCAAGCTGTAGGCTAGCGCTGTGAGTTTGAAACACAATGAATTAAATAATTAACATTCTGTACTTTTTTTCTATGTTGGATTGATTGTTTCCACACGCCGCTATATTGTCCCAGTTTTCCCTGTTTTAACAAAAAAAGAGGAGGTACTGATTCTTTATTCTTTATTTTCAAAGAAACATTTCGTAATAATCCCATTTTTTTAGAAATTTAACAAGGCAAACCCCCCATACAAGTATGAATTAGGAAGCTTCTTCAATGCAATGAAAATAAGACAAGTGTTTAACCAATTAGATAGTGCACGTATTTCTTTTCTACCTGAAGCTTGAAGCCAAAAACGGTTCGTCTAGTGTGAGAAAGACGTTGGCCATTTTTGAAACTTTTGTCTAAAACAAGTCAGGAGATGGCTCAAAAGTGATACGTTTACATCACTGCAGATACTTTGTTTCCGGTCTTTAAGCTTGGCCTGGGGAAATAATTAAGCGCCTTGAAAAAGAGTTTTGTGTTGCATGCAGCAAACTTTATCATTACTTATTCATTTGAGGCAGCACCTTTAACAATGTGTTGAAAGGCGTTAACCTTCCAAAGGGTCCTACATGTTTACTTCCTTTAGCCAATAAAACGCCATTGAATGGCGTTCTGCTAAGTACTCCGAAGCTGGATCCATAATCTTCATGCTACCAGTTTTGGACTTTTCACCTTCGGTAGTTTACCCTGTCTGATCAATTTCTATTTTCTTATTACAAAATGTCTTGTATTGTATGAGTTATGCAAGGAGAAGGTAGATGTCGACACACTGGCTGGGGCTGAAACTTAGGTCAGGTAACGGTTTTCTTCTCCGTTAGGTTGTTAATCCCATCAAAGGTTAAAAATGTTCATTTCCTGTCAAACGACAGGGTTGTCATTCAAGTAATTTGGTAATTTCTCAACAGTCTTGCATACCACGCCTTGTTCTTCTTGTCTCAAATTTCAGCATCTACAAAGTGCTACTTGTACTTTAATACGGGCAATCCGGCCCTGAGAGAAGTAAATAACAAATCTTGGCAGCGCACCAAACAAAAGATGCTGAATGAAATAGTAAAGTACTCCCAGTTGGGGTGTCGGCGGTGCTTATGGAGCAATTTTAGGGCGGGAACTTTTCTCGAATTGGAGTTTTTGTCCTGCCAAGCAAAGTAGATTTCGCAATGGATTGGTTTGTCAAAATATCCAACATCCACTGAATCTTACTCCTCGAGACAGAATGATCAATACCAATCATTTTCACTCTTCACGACAAGCAAAATGAAGGGTTTCATCGACTGGTTCAAAAGTTAGAATGAATAACATCAATCATTTCTACTCTTCAAGACAAGCAAAATGAATGGTCACTTTATAGGGTT
>JANVCF010087771.1:0-23748 GCA_025388745.1 Hydrozoanthus gracilis
ATAATAATAATAATAATAATAATAATAATAATAATGATGATAACTGTAGTATCACTTGTCGTAGTAAACGCTGGACTGCAAAGACCGCGGGCGCATGCGGACGTGGCGGCATAGTCGGGAACTCATCGGTGAAGGTTCTGTGACAGTTTATGCGAGTATCGAATACAATAACGACACTTGGCAGCTCATAACATGGTGTCAGAAGTGGACAATAACTTTATTAGTTATGAAACTGGTGCTATTGCTGATATTATTACTCACGTTAAAACTTCAAGCATGCAAAAGGATTTGAGGGTTTTTTATGTATACATAGTTTAAAATAAACACTTGTTAAGATAATGTAAAGCTTAAAGTCCCTACCAAGCTTTTTTAAGTTCCAGATGAAAAGTAGATCCCTTTAATAACATTAGCTTTTGAAAATAAAACCTTTTCTCGCCGTTCCTGTTACATTATTTAGACTTGAAGCGTGCAATGATGACGTAGCAGGGGCATATGACGTAGCACGAGGCATGAAGCAGAGACAATCTATTTAATCTCAAAAAATTCAATTCTGGCTACAATAGTCACGTTGTTATAACTTTAATCAATACCCTTAAAATTGTTTGAAGAAAAATTTTATGATATTTTTTAACAGAAATGAATTTTTTTAAACAAAAACCACATAAGTCACATGTTACCAGTACCTGGCCTACTCGGTCAAAATTTACATTCCGATCTTTCTTTGATTAAAAAGCATACTTATACGTGGAAATTTTCTTTGTTTTTTCAAATTCTAAGTTCACAGATGACAACATTTTTAATCCAAAAGGTAAAAAATTAAGCTTGATAGGGACTTTAATTCTTGCTTATAGTAATCATGCATGTAAACACAGTAAACAGAGGGCTCATGTTGGTGTGCTTTTTTGGTTGTTAATACAGGTCTACCATGTCGACACCTAGAGGCTCCACCAAACGGAAAAATAACTTGTTCTGGCCAAGTCACAAATGAAAGTTGTTCATATTTTTGCGCACCTGGATTTAGCCCGATTGGATCTGTTAAAAGAACATGCCTCCCAAACTCAAGCTGGAGCGGCGACATATTTAGTTGCAAGGGTGAGACAAATTCAACATCTATCTATCTAAACCCTCATAAGAGACGTATGAAATTAAATATGCAATTTCAAAAGTAGTCTCGTCTAAATCATATGACCATGTCGTCCGTAGAACTATTCAAGTGATATTTAAATTACCTAAGGCTGATTAAGCATACACGAAAAGTCGTGAACAGCTTTACATGACACGACTGGACGCGTGCAAAAATCTAGGCCTTTAATGAGAGCTCGAATTGACTTTAAAATTCTACTCATTACATATAAAGCTTTAAACAATCAGGCTCCTAACAACATATATGAACTTATCACTCCATCACGCTCTCTCCGTTCGTCGAATAAGGACTTCCTCGTAACTCCCAGCTGGTTCAACACTCAATCATACAGTGAACGTTCTTTTGCTGTCGCTGCTCCACGACTACGGAATGGTCTCCCTCTCGAATTGAAAAATACAGACACTCTGAACTTGTTCAAGTCACGCTTAAAAACTCATTTATTTTGTAAATATTCTGAGTTGTAAATTGTTCATAGTTCCCACTTTACTTACTGTTTAGCAGTTTCAATTTGTTTTAGCATAGTTTTTTTAACATTTGTAAGTAATTTTTACCTAGCTAGTTTGTAAAGCATTGAAACTTCGTAAAATGCTAAGTAAATTATTCTTAATTATCATTATTATGCTTTCACCTATATATGTCCATCGTTTTTTATAGTCGCCACTGCGATGATTTAGAGTATCTAGCTTCTTTTAGCTAGGGAAGTGTACAAGTCAAGATTTTAGCTCAAAAGCTCTTCTATTGTTTCTATAAGTGTGTTCTTCATAATGTTTTTTTGAAGAAACTAATCTGGCTGGCCACTGTGTATTCGATATCATTCTTTGACATCGTTGCCGGTGACTCTGACATTGTTGCTTAACGTCTTTGTTGCTCTTTCCAGACTTTCCCCTTGATCTACTGATTGATAATGTTTTACAATCATTGATTCTTTCTTCTGCAAATTTTTTATTATGTTATTAGTTAAACTGATCATGTCATTGAAAGACTGAAAATGTGACTTCAAATGCATTTATCTCTTCTCAACAGTTATGAAGTGCCCAAAACTTGTGTCACCGACGAATTCCTTTTTTCCCTTGTCGTGTATGGAAGATCGCGCATTTGGATCTTTTTGCAAGATGTACTGTCTTCCTGGTTACTATGGCGTTAGTGACGGCTTAGCGACTTGTAGTATTTTGAAAGACGTGGATGGTGCTTTGTGGGACACGAAAAATTTCTCATGTAACGGTATTCAAAGCATTTACATTATGAAATCACATTTGTTTAAAAAGTAATGGGGGTGAGATGAACAAAATTTTAAAGATATATCGATTTTATATAAGGATCGAGGCTCTGTACGTTAACTCTACGTCAGAACATAATTATTTTCTATGAATACTTTTAACAAGGGACATTGATACTGAAAACCAACGATTTTGGAAACACACGAAAATTTTATCTCAAAACATCAGAAAAACATGTTGGCAACGAAAATATTTTGAACTTGTTGGCATTACCAGTAACCAAAAGAGAGGTATCCTTATGTTACTTTTATTACTAGTTTTTTCTTAGCTTATATATTTGTAAAGAAAGTGCCAATGTATCCATTGAGGAATTGTTGTGTTAAGTAGGTAGGACTCCGTTTCATGCGAGTATACTAGAGAGACTAGAAGAAGCAACCCTTTTTCGAATGAAACTTGGGAGAAATTAAATTAAATTGGAAAACGGTATGTGACGTGTAATTAACAATTATCCCTCGAGCCCGAATGGGCTAGAAGCCAATAGTCCATAGGCCGCAGGCCAAATGGGCTATTTGGCTACTAGCCCATGAGAGCGAGTGAGATAATTGTTTTAGTGAAATCATTCTAGTTGGTCAAAAATCAGAAGTAAAAAATCTTTTTTTGAAGCTCAAAAATTAATTTTTTGATGTTTACGACGAATATGATCACGTGCAATCGCTACTCGTAGGCTATCACTAATAGCCTATGAGTAGCGTAGCCAAGCAGAATGCAGCATTCATGATAGACCACAAGTATGATTTTACTAATACTAAATACTTTGTTTATACAACCATAATATTTTAAAACGCTATTGTCTTTTTTCTTTAAGAGGTAAAACTTTGCAGTCCAAATCCTTGTTTGCATAATGGTGAATGCATTGTGGCTGGTGTGTCCAATTTTGCTTGCAATTGCAACAACACCGGTTATAAAGGACAACGCTGCGATACAGGAATCATATCTACAGAAGAGTTTCCAAAACTGAGTGCAGGGACACCGTCAAGGAATCTTATTGTACGTGCACGGCCTAATGAAGATCTTAAGTTGGTTATGGAAGCCGACAGCAGTTTAAAATTTAATACTTCAGATGAACTTGAATTTAACAGCACCAATGCACAAGCTATTTTCAAAGTACTTGGCAAACTTCCTGGTGTATTTTCAGTTTCTTATGCTTTAAAAGGCTCTTACAAGAAGTATTTCAAACCACCTGCCAATAAAGAACTTTACGTTGGTTTTAGCAATTACAGATATGGAACAATTTTTGGCAACCTTTCCCTTACTTACGGCGAGCTGCCTAATGGGAAATACGTTTATGAAGGAAAAAAGTTGTTTCCATGCCAACTGAAGCTTGCTTCAACAGGACCGTGGGAAAGCGACATCAAGGCTAATACAAAGACAAAAGGCGTGGTTCATATTAAACATAAACGAAAACCTGAACTTCCTATATCTTTGATAGGAGTAAATCTTAGCAATCTTGCACCTTCCCAAGATCAAGTTCTCAAGGATTTAATTGAGAGGGCTAGTGTAAACGCTAAGGAACCAAATGATTGGCTACTACAACTCTTACAAAACGATTCGTTTTCTGTTTCTGTGATGCGCAGCTTTTCTGAACTTGCCCCTTGTTGGCTGTCTGTAGTTGGAAAGAAAAACGACATGGCTTTTAAAGTTACGAACACATTTGGAAGTGTTTGTAACTCATTCAACCCGCCAGTTGGTTCCTTATGTCCCCGACTACCGTATCTTCACAACACTATAACAGCGTTTTACCGTCTTCAAACTGGTACAGAAATAGCAATTGAACAGGAAAAGATAGTTTTTCCAATCAACTCAGCAACCTCTTTTGGAATAGATTTGTGTCACTCAACACTCTTTATGATTCTCTCTCAGCCAAGCTCAGTTGCGTTATCAAAAATGAAGCTGTTTCAGAACATGAAAGACACTGGCTGGGAGTTAAACATTGATGCAATAGGATTTTCAAGTGATGGGGATATCAAAAACGGTGTCCTCGGGACTGTTTGGAATGGGTATCAAATGGAATCTTTAACTTTGTTCTATCCAGATCTGTGGCTCCGAGGAAGTGCACGAATTGCAGCTAGCTCCGCTCCTAGAGACCCACTACGAATTTCAATTCGAATCAGTGGCGAAGTTTTTATTGATGTTAGCAATCATGAAGAGGTGAGTAAATGCTTTTGTCGACTTGTTTAAACTCTTAACGCGTGTTTTAATCAAATTTAAATTAGTTCAGGTCTACCAAATGATGATTTGTTTGCTTAGTTGTAGCAAACTGCAAAAATAACCAAAAGCTGGCAACCAGCAGCTTTGTGACAGTAGTATATAGTAGGGAGCTAGTTACCCCTTTTTTGCGGTGTCAGGGGGTGCTTGCATGTATAATTTACTCAATTGTTTTTAAAACTCATGAATATAATGTAGTGAACTTAATTATCTCATTTGTGTTCCAATACGGCGCACGCATAAATCTTCTCTTTTGAAATATGAAAACTAACCCGAAAATGGTTATACAAAAATGGCGGCAAATGCAAACGGTTTTTAGTTCGTCGTGATTGGTTCGTGCAAAGAAGCATTGCAGACTCATTAAACATATTAATTCTGGTCTCTGCTGTCCAAAACAAAACAATAGAGGATCAAGATTTTATTGTTTCTTTACTTGCTTGGATTTGCAAAAGCCCTAGGACTCACTATACTTTTTTTTAAACTTATTTACACTTTCTGAAGTTTTGGAACTGGCAACATTGCTATATGGTTTTGTCAGCTTTACAGCGTCTTATCCAAATAAAAATAGGGACACGATGACGAAACTTTCATGCTAGAACCAATCATGACGAACCGAAAACCGTTGCTGTTCTGCATAATTAATGCGTTTCGCGCCATTTTTTAGTAAAATGACCTTTGGGAAAATTTTCATAACCAAAGGATAATATATACGTGTGCACATTTTCTTCGTGAGTTTGGAACACAAAGAAAATGGTTAACTCCGCCGCGTTTTCTTCATGAGTTTCAAAAACAAACAAGTTGATTTATGCAGGCACCGCGTTTGAACCGGAAAAAGGGGTAATTCGTTTTATTCTAGACTGCAATGGTTTGTCCAAATTCTTTGAAAGTCGGAGATTTTCTTTACTTCCATGTGGGTCCACTTTTTTAATCTGTCATTTGAAGAAACCCAACTGACACTGTTCATACATTTGGAATTTTGACTCCTAGTATTTTTGTGAGCTGCTTTGTTGTATGACCAAATAGGAGTTGTCCCTAAATCAGGACGTGCGGTCATTTTTGATTTGAGATATTGAGGTTTCATTATAGCAGCTTGTTTCACTTTCCACATTCAATTGTTAGTCTCGATAGAAACCCTGTGCCATCAGCCGGCCAATTTACACCAAACCGAATTTTTGGTACAGCACGGGTAAAGTGGCACGCGAGGGCAAAGAAAAAGAGTACGGCTCAGAAAAATGTATCAATGAAGAAATGAGTTGGAGTTTTTGAAAAAGTGTTTTAGAGGAAACCATTGTAATGCAAAGCACCGAGCTGCAAAGCCAATGAAGAAAACAAACACTCTTCCTAGCCTTTTATTGTAGCTTGGTGCTATTTTTTTTCTCAAAGTAAAAAATTTTTTTGCCACTGTTTTGATCACCCTGAACTGTCGATTCATCTAAAATGATTCAACCATACTTAGGTTTTCATCATCTTGTTCTCCGTCTCCGTCCGTTCTGTTGTTTGTGCTAACTAAGTTTATCCGTGCTTCGACAACATCTTTAGGTGGTGTGAGTGAAAGTTTGACCTGGCGGCGATAAGATTTGGTACAGGAAATAAGTATTTTAAGTAAAAGTTTCTCCGAACTATGTTTTTTTGCTTGCATGGCAACTTTCCTATTTTTTGTTCATGCTTTACTAAGATTTCGGGGTACGTAGTGTAAACGGGCCTCATGTAGTGTAGAATTTTAGTCTGCTATTAAACAAGTTTCATAGGGCTTCTTTTTCATTAAAGCTTGTGTCAGATTTTGACAAAATGGGACAAACCTTTACAAAGGGACAGGTATTATTTTTGTAGCTATACTAAACTGATTTTAAGTTAGCATCAAATGAAGCAAACTGAGTTTGTGTATCATTATCTGGTTCTTTACAGATATTTCTCACAGGTCTTGACAAACCCCTGACTGCTTTAATCAAGGCGAACAGAGCGGATTTCGACTTCTTTTTTAATGTTCGTGGTCAAGAAATAAATGTACATTTCTCTCCCAAAAATTTATTTGGAAAAGTAAAAATTGGAGGTAGGCTTGAGTTTTCTGGTATCTTCCATAAAAATTTCACGAGTAGAAAACAAGTTACAAAAAGGGTTTTATGTATAGATAACCACTTTATTACATCTTGTGACTAATCAATAGGCGAAGAATCTAGCTGCCTTTACTTTGTTTAATTAATTTTCCTTTCATGCAGAAGGTTTGATTAGGAAAAAACACTTATTTCAGTGACGACAACTAAACTGGAGATTATATGAAACGAACCTGTCGTATATATTTTATTATGTATACTTTTGCACAAACAGAGTTTCAAGAATTAACTTTATTTTTTTTCCCAACGTTTATCCTTGAGATACATAAACGGTCTTGGGGCCAAAAAAATTAGTTTACTTTTTCTACCGGGATGGAGTAGCGTTTACAACAGTATTTTGGGGCATGCAGCATTTTTATATCTAGGTATATAATATGTCCTTTCTATTTTTGTACAGGAGGGACACATAAGGCTTCCCAAGGAATTTTTTTCTCCGTCCATGACAAAGTAAACCCGTTCAAAAATGGCCTGCTAGCTAAATCTCTTAAGCGTTTGGAGAGCAGTCCAGTTCATATCTCGTTATTCTATACTATAAGTGGAAGAAAACAAGTTGGTCTGCAAACAGATATCACCTTGAGCCTTCAGAGAGAATTAAGCATTTTACAGCGTTTGGTAATTGCTGAGTTTAATGAGACACTTAGAGACATACGTAAAGCAATACCGTCAATGGAGAAAAAGTTGAAGAGATGGTTTCAGTTTGTTAAGAGTTTTTCAGTCTCTATATCAAAGATGGTTGAAATACTAAACAGAGGGAATAACATCGGCAATGTTTTTCATTTGGGCCCAAAAGATCTCCTTCGCCTGCAACGGCTTTGGAAAAACCTCGAATCCAAAGTTTTGTTTGCTAAGGAGATGGCAGAAGTTCTGAAATTTCAGTTATCTGTTCATCCTGCTTCAGTCGCAATTGAAAACCTTGTAAGACGAGTTCAGACATTTTGCAGTCTCTTACCAAAATCAATTCCTCTTAAAACAGTTTCAACACCGGTAACGAAAGCTTTGAAAGGATTTGCATTTTTGATGAAAATCGATTACTGTATAAATCGCCTGTGTATTGAAAACATTAACTCAACCATTGAATATGGACTAAAAACAAAACAAGAACTTAATATCATTGCGCAACAATCCATTTCGGTCGATGACGTCTCCATTTTTGTCCAAGGTACGGCCAAAGCAGATACAAAGTTAGGACATGTTCTTAGCATATCCAAAGGCGATTTCATAAAAGCGTTTCTAATGAAAAGTGTCGACGAGACAGTGACATTGTTTAAAGCAGACATTGATTTGATGAGCGTGAAACAGAAAGTAACTATTAAAGTCGACTCTCCTGGGGTCCTTTCTTTCAAAGCCATGGGTAGGTTGTTTGGCAGATTCTTAGCTGAACTAAACGTCGCATCTTTTACTGATGTTCTTGAATGGAGGTCACTGATTTATAGGGTTGAAGGCAAAATGAACAAATCATCGGAACTACCTCAAATTTTACAAGAAAAGTTGTTTCTAGACACCAAAAAAATGGTATCAGAAACTATTGAGAGTTTGAATATTTCAGAGAATGCGGTACGCAATGCACGACTTAGAACGCAGGCAATCAGGGAAATTCTTCCGTCACACCAGACATCATATGAAAATGCAAAAAGAGACCGAGATGATGCCATGCGCAAATATCGACTTGCAAATGAGTCATTTTACTTTAAAAAGAAGAAATTTGATGATCTACACAAGGAACACAGCAACTTTGACTCATGTCAATTGATGCATTGCAACTACACCTGTGACGACACAGTAAGCTGCCTTGTGGAAGTATCTCAGGAGAGGTACAAAACTAACGCAGTCAAACGAGACTGTGAAATAATCGAAAAAAATATATATGAGGAGAAAATTGAGCGCGTGGTCATAGAAAAAACGTACTCAGTTCCAACTTGGGGTACAAAATGCGTGCCTAACTGCAATTCAAGAGATACTGCATCCTTAGTTGGAGGTATTGTTGGAGCAGTTGGTGGCTTTCTTGTTACGTCGTCATTTTCGAGTGCCCAAAAAGGATGGGAATTTGGCAGAAAAATTGGAGGGTTTCTAATTGGTTGTAACGAAAAATGTACATCCGTTCGAGTACCTGACAAGGAAGTAAAATACAAACATGTTGAAAACGAAGTCGTGAGTAAAGAAAGAACTGTCTTTGAATACAGCTGCAAAGAACACGAGATATTATTGACGACAAAGGGTTATGCTTCGGAACTGGTGCAGGAGTGCAGGCCAATAGAGTGTTTCCTCATTCTTGATCCCAAGTGTATTGCCGACAACGAAAAATGCAAGCACAATCAAGAGGAAACAAGCAAAATACTGAAAATTATGAACCCGATTCTTTACAACCATTTCCGGGAAATGCAAAATGCAGAAGAAATGTTAGACGCCAGCCTTCAGGCGTTGAAACTCGCAGAAATGAAAAAAAGTATCGTTCGCAAACAGTTTAAAATAACTAAAATTGTCTTGGCACAACTACAGTCAGCAGAGAAGCTGGCAAGCGAATCTTTATTGAAAGTGAGATCGCTCAACGCGGGAGGAATGGAACTTGCTGAACATCTAAAGAGAAATAATGGAAAACGGCTGATTACTGTTGAAGGTGTCACATTTAATCTGTTCACTTCTACAGGAACCAATACTCGTTTTCCAGTCAGTGTTTCTGCTACTGTATATACTGGCTTACAAAAAACTACAGAGGTTGTAATTGATTTCAAAAACATTAAAAGATCTGCCTCTGTTGCTGCTAAGAAAATAATTAGTACATTATTTTCTTTTTTAAAAGCCCGACGCCAGAGAAGAGCTGTTGACACTTTTTCGGACAAGGACGTTACTTTTAATAATTACGACCATTCTGATTGTTTATTTGTAACCAAAGCAGCTGTTTATTTTAAAGATATTGTGGTATCTTTATACAAAATTATTGAGCAAAGAAGCATAATACAAGAAAAAGTTGCTGCAGATTCACTTTATTTTGATTCTATGGTAAACAAATCTTCGAACAGGAAGGCCACACCCAGTGTTTCTTCAACAAGCATGCAGTCTGATTCTCTACAATCTTACACAAAAATGCTTCAAGATTTGAAAGCGCTCCACAAGCAGCAGTTAGATTCACTCCCATGGAACGAAACACTTTTATCATGGAGGGGATTCTTAGAGAATTTGACGGATACTAAAGAATTTCGTAGCTGTTCTGGAGCAGCAAACTGCATTAGTTATTTCGCAAATGTAATGGCAGACATGTACGAAAACGAAGATGACATACCAAGAGGCTCTGAAATCAAATATTATATTCCCAAATTAAAGAAAGCGTTACTTCATTTAATCCATGATAACTTTACAGCCATCGATGGAAAAACAAAAACTGCTTATTTGTTTTATCTTATAAACAAAACCAAAGACAAAATTGTGAAGTGTGGCCAAAGGCCTACAATTACAGAAAGTTCTCCAGTACGTGTGACAGTTGCTGAAGGGGGAGATCTTACTTTGTTTTGTAAAGGGTATAGTGATACACCATCGTCTATTAAATGGAAAAGGAACCGACAAGAGTTATCTAACGAAAAGCACAGTATTTTGAATCTAAGGAAAGTGAAAAAGAACGACGGAGGCGCTTACTTCTGTGAAGTAGAGAATAGGAAAGGTTCGGCGGTGTCAAACGTCACAATAGTTAGAGTTGAGACAAAACCTTCCATTACCGAGCACCCAACTGATGCTAAATTCATCCAAGGAAGCGCTCAACCAGTCTTGTTTACCTGCAACTCTACGGGAATACCTTCTCCGACGTTTCAATGGTATTTCATTCCAAAATTTCATCAAAAACCAAAGAAAGTTTCGAATAGCACTCGGCCCTTTCTTTACAAGACGTCGACTTCACCTGAGGAAGAAGGGTTTTATTTCTGTGAAGCTTCCAATGTCCATGGAAGGTCTCTTAGCAGTTATGCCAGGCTAGATGTGCTACGTACAACTGCAGCAGTACCAGCGGTAGTAGTAGCACTAAACATCACTTCCCACAACAAATGCAGCAAATTTTTTTACGCTAACATGAAAGGTTCTGAAAACATACAGTGTGTCAAAAACAGTGTTACCTTACCTGAAAAACTGAGCAAAGAACTAAAAGAAGGCATTCACTCAGCAGTACACACCGTCAAGGAGTCGTCTTCCATGCAGCTCAAAATCCGCTATCAGTACTATAAACCAAGCTTAGCAGCAATCGTTTTGTTTTTTAGCGCAAACAAAGAGTTTTCGAGTATTCCTTACAACTCTTCGTTTGGACTCATCGCAAGACAAATTGATAAAACGAGAAAAAAAATGTTGGCCAAAGTTGATGAGCTTCGCCAGGCCACTGTAAATGAAACTTTCTTCATCAACTGGAATAAAGCTAAACTGCTAGGTGACCCAGAAAGCTTCCGAGCTGTAATGCTACTGCCACAGTGTAGTCCCGGACAGGAACTGCTTGACAACTGGATAGTATGCGGTAGGCTTTTAAATGATTTTGATGTTTTCACCACCATTTCACCATCATGACTATAGATATGTATTTTTATGCTTCCCAAGGTATAAATTCTTGTTTAAACTAAGTGTAACTTATTCATACGACACCGTTTGCTTTCTTGAGAGCTGTATTTAAAATTTGGCTCACGCTAGAACCTTAACCGCAACAAGTTTGTCATTTATGTAGCTTAAATTCTTTGCTCACTGTACATTATTATTTAAGCTCTATAGTTGTTTAGTGTGTTTGAGCGTCAAAAATATTAGTAAGTTCATATCTAATATTTCCCTACGAAGATGGCATCACTATAAGAAGTATTTGCGTTTTCAAAGGTAATAACTAATCTTGACTGATTGTATTTTTTTGAAAGCCATTGTTATACAAATGTAGCAAGCTACAAACAGAGATCTGGCAATGGTTAGCGATTCATCAACTTTTTTAATAATAGTTATAGCGACTTAGTGACTCCCAAAGGCTGTTCAGCATTTTTTTATTCATAGCTACAGTAAATAGAAAATATTTTCATTAACTCTATATTTCTTTCGTGTGAAAAATGTTTAAATTGGTTGTGTTTTTTTATTTATCTAGGAATGCGCAAGAACTTTGTGCTACCTAGAATTCATTTACCTCAATAATTTTAATGATTTAAATGATTGATTCATTTGTTATTTTGATTTACTATTTTTTCAACTTTTTCAGTGAATTGTGCTCCTGGCTCTTACGATGCTGGAAATAGAATATGTCTGAAGTGTCCCCGTGGTACCTATCAACCACGTCAAGGCCAGGTCATGTGTCGTAGATGTCCTGTCGACCAGTCTACAAAACAAGAGGGGAGTGTTGATAAGGGAAAATGTGTCCCCGAAGGTTAGATATTGTTTGCAACATATATGTGTTTACTTTGCAATTTTGCTCAAAATCAATTGTTTTTGTTGCTTCAGATGTTCGAGACGACAAGCTAAAGCCAACAACGGCAAAGCCTACTAGAGTGGAAACAAAGGTATTCGTGAACTGTCTCTACGGATTAGTTCAGATTAACTGGAAATAAACTAGACCTCAAGTTAATGATCGCTATGCTTTTCTAATCCCTCACACCACTACTACCCTATAAACTTCGTATAGGTGTATACATGATGTCCAAGACATACACACAACTACTTCATTATAAACTTCGTATAGTTAAATACATATTGTCCTGGACATTACAACTCCTCCCTTTTTAAGTTAAAGTTAACCAAGAGTTCTTTGAATTCCTTCCTTACTTTAAACTAGCAATAAAAATTCAATGTTCAAAGTATCCTTAAATCATTTTTTTTATCTTAAATAATTTTCATAGGTCTTCCTTCTTCCTCTGAAACCACAGGGATGTTATTACATTTGCTCTAAATCTCTCCAAAGTAACATCCGTAACATCTTCATTGTCATCGGGGGCTTGTCCCGGTTCAGATGAATCGTGTTTTTTTGTAAGTCTCAATCTTTAATTGGCTTTGACTCGTTGAAAATCTTAGCATGCGATTAATTCTATTATACTCAACATCACTTAGAGGCTGAACTGTAAATCTACTTCCTGCTTTAGACACACACGATGAGGTTTCGGATAAAAAGGTGAAGCCCTTTTTACTTAAAGATCTCTGTTTCAACAAGACCAAGTCTCCTTCTTTTATATCTCTAAATTTCGCTTGTCTTTTGTTGTCTAGTCTCTGTCTCTGACTTCAGATTTTCTAACGAATTCTCAATTCCGAGACCTCGGTTTCTATTCAATCTGTGTAATCCTGATGCACTTTAACAATAAACGGTTCTGATGCTCTATATTTTTCCGTTTGCTTGCGGCCATAGAGGTTTAGTCGTGCGATGCTGAATTCCTTTCTTTTTCATGAGTTCTCTAAACTCTCCGCCGATAAACTGGGGGCCGTTGTCTGTCACAATTCTGAGAGGTAATCCGTGTGTAAGAAATATACGTTTGAGCCTGGAAATTATCTGGCATCAGACCTCCTGGAGGAGATAATTTCTGATCGTTTGTGTTCTGTCAAGAGTTCAAAGTCTGTTCCATATAAACTTACATATGGAAACGCTCACATGCCCAGACAAGAACTAAAGTTTCCTTTTCTGTTTGTGAGTATCTTCTTTCTACTTCTGACAGACTATACTAGCTAGCATAAGAAATAAATCTGGACTCGCCATTTTCGCTTGTGTACAAGAACAACTCCCATGCCAATAGGTCTCGCATCTGCGATGATTGCGGTTTTTGCTTTGAGATCGAAGAATCGCAGTGTTTCAGCTCTTGTACGTTTTCTTTCAGTTCATTGCAAGAAGATTCCTGTCCGTTTGCCCAGACAAATGGTTCTTTCTGTCTTGTGTGTTTCCTTAATGGTTCAGCAACTGTGGCTAGATCAGGGATAAACGTTCCACAATATTTCACAAGTACCAGAAAATTTCTGACCTCGGATGACTCTGGTCTCCTGGCATTGGCAGCTGCCTTAACTTTGGCTTTCGTTGGACCGTTTAATCGTCCCGATAGAAGAAGACCCATAACTCTAATTCGTAAAAATGAAACTCTTTGTCGATGGTCAAACCTTTGTCTTGAATTCTTAGCAATACTATTTGGGGACGCTTACTGTACTATTCTTTTGTAGCTCCATGAACGACAGTATCATTACAGAGGTTTGTTGCTCCTTAACAACTTCTAAAACTTGTTGCATGACTCTCTGGTATATTTCTGGGGCACAACTTATCCCAAACATCAGGCGTATATAAGTCCTTAACAAGATGCATAGTAAAAGTAGTGATACCTCGCGATTCTTCTTTCAATTCAATTTGATGAAAGGCTCATTCATATCTAACATGCAAAACTGTACTCTGGATTAACTCCTGTAACACTTCATCGACTGTAGGTGTTGAGTAACGACTGTAGGTGTTGAGTAACGTTCTCTCACGCCAGCTTTGAGTTCATTGGCTTGTCTCATGTCAGAACAAAATCTTATTTCGTTTTGCTTAGGTACAATCACAAATGGGGACACCCAAGGTGTTGGTCCCTCTACCTTTTCAATTATGTCTGCTTCTCTAACCCTTCTAGCTTCTAGCTGACGATTTCGCTCTCTGGCTTAACAGTATACGCCGTGGTTGCTGTTCTAGCTACTAGTTTTATAACCTTATAAACTTCATATAGGTACATACATATTTTACTAGACAATACAATTCGTTTATCTGTTTTTTGCCCTACATGATTAAAGATTTTCCTGAAAAACTTTGCAACTTAAGCTAGACATTTTTTTTAGTTAAGTTTTTCAGCTTCAGTAATTGTTCGAGTCTGACGATGTTTACAACAAATCAAAGGAATCTTAGTATAAGTCGTGGATACATTAGATTTTAATTGCTTTGAAAAAACAGTTAAATTGCTTTTTACGAAACATATTTTTGGATACAGTGTGGGACTATTTTGAGCGGAGGTTGTTGTTTCTTGTATTTTATTGAACAACATTGAACAACATGTACAAACACAACATGATAATTTAGATGTCTTGATATACTTTGCAATTCTTGTTTTAAACATCACACTTGATACATTTTTACTTAACTCAGCGATGCGTGTTGCTTATGAATTTAAAAGAACATCAAACCCAGTGCTTTTTAAAAAAGTTATCGCGTGTAATTCAGTGAAAATCAGAGAAAATCAAATATAAATGTAATTTGAGGCACTGTGCTATAAATAAAAGGCTGGAAATTGCATTTAAATTGCACAATAAGTTATTAAATAGTAGTCATTTGAAGTCAACAAGTACGCACTCCAGTACTGTTGGAAGCCATTTACCTATTGTGGAGTTTGAATCACGGAAATCACTATTTACAAACCCACTGTGAGCTTGGACGATCGACGAGTTAGCAAACGTCTTGAAGAGTAAAAGACTCTTTAAACTCAATGATTTCCGTCTGGTTTTATACAACTTCAAACTTACAGCTTTTAATCGGAATTTTGTGCGTAGAATACGTGAAGCATTACTTCGGTTTGTCTCACGTCAAGTTATGGAATTTGTTTACACCTGATCATGAGTGAGAGACACATTTGCATATTCTGCCATACAGCAATAGTCGTTCCTACGCTTCACGTATCCACGGCTAAAAACTAGGGATGAAACGAAAAAATATGTAATTTCCCTTCGAAATGGCAAAAATTTATGAATAGCCGAAACAATTTTGTTGTCGTCTGTATTAAAAAAAAGTTAGAAAATAGTTAAACCATAATTTTTAGCTTACTTTCTGTTGTTTAGTGTTTACTTTTTAACTCTTGGAGATTCCTTTTCTCTTATTATGAAAGTTTGTAAACTATAGCATCGACGAGCTTGAAAGCATCCGAACCAAAGATTTGAGAACGATTATTCATAGCACTTCGCCCAAATTTCTTTTAAAGATACGCATTTATAATTTTGGTTCTTGTTTAACATATAGATTTACTGCGTGCATGAGAGAGGCAGTGTTGTTTCGAAACAAGAATGGACTACGCTTTATAAAAAACTTCACAGAAGGTTTAATAAGGATCTGCAAGTAAGTGAAAACCATGCAATACTAAACAATTGTTTTTCATGTTGTTGCATAAAAACTTATAGAATTTTTACTTCTATCTCTATTTGCTATCAAGGAAACCTCTCTTGACGTCCATTATCCCAAAATGAATATCTCTTATACTGGTCTAGAAGCCGAGGTAAGGCGTCTCATAAACTTCTTACTGTTTTCGTTTACGTCTGTTAGCTTAGTTTTTCTTCTACTAGGCTGGAATTCGTCGAAGCCGATAAGGCGGCGCAGCGGCTGAACGGTTAGGGTGTTCAATTCGTAATCTTAGTTTGCAATGGATTAGTGTCCACTTAACACTACGGAAATGGGGATAAGCGCCGGCCTAATGGGCCACTGGGCTAGAGAAAGAATCTAGATTTTGTTAAAGGCTTTTTGAGGGTATACTTTTTATCAATTTGACGCTGCTCATTGCAAATAAACTAAAGCTTTCTTTCAGAAAGTAGCTATCTTGGACTAGAATTCCATCAACAGAATCTTCTTAGTGGTTAAGTTTAAATCTCTTTTTCAATTAAGACAGTTTAGGTGGAACTGTGTTGTAAACCATAATATGTAATTACTGACGTCTAGAGCGCAAGCTCATTCTTTTGTCTGACAATAAAAAACCGAATGAACCAGGTCAAATCTATGTTGTAATACAACATTAGTGCCGACTCCCGGCTTTGTCGTCGAAAATGACCGAAGACATCAGGGAAACTGCGCCCAAGAAGTTAAAAAAGCCGAAAGGCTCATGGAATCAGACCCGGGAAACGTCGTCTAATTATCAGTTCTAATGGATAGACTAACTCGCAGATCAGATGAAGTATCGCTTATGGACACAAAGATCGCTATATGGACACAAAGATCGCAAAATACAGACCAACTAGTACACAAGTCACTCGACAAGCTACGACTCGCGCTTCGACGGGCAAAATGCTAAAAAAATCAACACATGGGTAGCGAAGGACCTCACAAGCTCCATGTATATGGATAACGTCGTAACGAGTGCAAACTGTGAAGAAAATGCTATAGAATACTACACACGATCACGTGACTACCTTAAACAAGCAGGAATGAACTTGCGTCAATGGATCTCAAACTCGTCCAAGCTGAATATGAAAGCAAACGAAGACAACGCAGCAGCAGGAACCCAAATAGTGAAAGTCCTCGGTCTCGTATGGAACACGACATCAGACACGATATCTCTGTCGCTAGATAAAAAGATTAGCGATATTGAAGGGATAAACCCAATTACCAAACGAACTGTTCTCAGCGTTGCTTCGAAACTCTTCGACTCTCTGGGACTTGTTGAACAAATTACTGTGCAAGCAAAAATATTAATGCAAGACTTGTGGAAGAACAAAATCGACTGGGATGAAAAATTAACGAGTGACTACAGACAACAATGGCTAAACTGCTTAAACGACATTAAAAACTTGTCGTTGTTTAAAGTTCCTAGACGATACTTCAATAGCAATGTCACCAACAAAAAACTACACATCTTCTGTATCAGTAGCACGCAAGCTTACGGATCAGTAGCATACCTAAGAGGAATAGTGAATGGCAAACCGAACACAAGCCTCGTAAATCGCACCTGTGAAACAACAGACTCTCCCACGTTTAGAACTATTAGCGGCACTCCTTGGAGCACAACTATCAACATATCTGATAAAAACACTACAACTCAGTAAGGACTGCAACATCATTTTCTGGAGTGACTCGCAAATTGTACTATCATGGCTTGTGTCAAAGAAAAATCTACCACAATTCGTCCACACCCGTGTATATAAAAAAAGGAAATTACAAGACTTAACACTTGGAGGTTTTGTCCATCGTCAACTAACCCAGCTGACTTGTTGACACGTGGAATGAACACAAACAACTTCTACCAAAACAAAACACTTTGGTTTCTAGGACCGTTGTGGCTTCAAAAACCAGAAGATCAATGGCCAAACATTCAAATCACAAAAGCGTTGTTGGATAACGAAAGTCCACAAATGGGAATCACTATCCAATTAAAGGAACCTCCCAGCATTCTGAAAATTATCGACATAATAAGGTACAGTACTTTTAATGCCGCAATCAGAGCGGTAGCCCTACTCATCCACTGCGCAAAAATCTGGAAAGAAAAGAAAAAAAGCTCGGAGTTCACAAACGAAATAATGCAAGAAGCTCGATACATGTTGTTGAAGGATACGCAGCAGAAGTTCTACAACTGCGAAATCCTCTTCTTGAAAAAGGAAACCAATTCTAAACAGCTTGCAATCATACATCAATTGGGACTCTACCTGGACGAAAAGGAACTACTACGTTGCCGTGGCAGATTACAATATACGGAACTTCCTCACGATACCAAATTCCCAATTCTACTCCATAAAGACGACTACCTAACAACGCTGATAATTCGAAACACGCACACGATGACAATACATGGTGGATTGCGTGAAACGTTAACTCAAATACGACAGACTTTTTGGATACCACAGGGCAGACAAATCGTCAAGAGACTCACCGCCAAATGTGTAACATGTAGAAAACACGAAGGACCACCACTCCGCTCAGTACCGACACCACAACTGCCAGTAGAAAGAGTTTCCCACTCAAAGGCATTTCAACATACAGGTGTTGACTACTCGGGACCATAGTATGTTCGAAACAGCAATCAGACCTCAACCAAAGTTTACGTCTGCTTATTGACCTGCGCTGCTATCCGTGCCGTGCATCTGGAATTAGTCGAGGACCAAACGGCAGAGGCATTCCTCAGGGCATTCAGACGCTTTGTCAGCAGACGAGGTGTCCCACAAACTATAATATCTGACAATTGCACAACCTTCAAGGCCGCAGCACAGGACGTTGAAACACTAAACACGCAAATCCTGGCGATGCCTCAATCAAAAAAGTTTCTCACCGAAAACAGCATCCAGTGGAAATTCACAGCTGAAAGAGCCCCCTGGTGGAGAGGGTTCTATGAAAGGCTCGTAGGCATGACAAAAAGATGCCTGAGGAAGAAAACAGGCAAAGCTTCCTTAAACATGATCGACCTGAATACCTTATTGAGCGAAGTAGAAGCAGTCTTAAACATTAGTCCGTTGACATACCCCTATTTGGGACTCGACGATGCTCCGCCTCTTACTCCGGCACACTTTTTGTGCGGACATCGTCTCCTAGCGCTACCAGGTCACGAGAAGGAAAACGATCCAGACTATGTTCCATCCGAGATCTCCGCAAGAGAACTAGTCAAAAGGGCAAAGTATTATGAGAACACAATGCAGTCGTTTTGGACTCGGCGGAAAAGGGAGTATTTGACGGGGCTGCGAGAGCAGCATCATCAAAAGCGAAGCGTAACCGATCGGACCACATTGGAAGAAGGATAAATTGTACTTATACACGATGATGTACCACGCATTGTCACTGAGTTGTACCAAGGAAAAGATGGGCTAGTTAGGTCAGCAAGCATAAGGATAAGCTCCGGAAATGAACTCCGACGACCCATAGAGAAGCTTTATCCCATGGATGTTAAGGCAACTGATACCGAGACAACTGATACCAAAGTCCAGAAACCTACAGAGGAACTTGCAAAGAGCCTTCCAAAGCGAATTGCTGCTGAGAGAGCCATGAAGAGGATCAAAGAACTTAACAATGAACATTAACTTATATACTAATTTCCATTTTCTGAAATACTGTAACTTGACATTAGTGCATCTTTGTAATTGTCGGCCCGGGAGGGTGTCGTGAACAATAATGTGTAATTACTGACGTCACAGAGCGCAAGCTCGTTCTTTTGACTGACAATAAAAAACCGAATGAACCAGGTCAAATCTATATTGTAAAAACAACAAACTGTAACGTTCTTTAAATTATTGCTATAGTTATAAGAGTTCTTTTTTTATTTTTTGCAACGTTAGGTCCTTATGACTATGCCACAAAAAATCAAAAATGAAACTGAAGAGAAAGTGCTGAAGTTCACGGTTAATGGAACGATTGTAAGTATATGCCTGTAAAACGGATAAAACGCCAAGTTCTAACCACTAGCCAGCTTTAACTAACAATAAAAGATTGTGAAACAGAAACAAAGCTTAAGGGAATACTTATCTCAGCAAAGAAAAAAGATACGCAAGTTGGCTATTGAAGCTAAAGTTTGTTTTATGCATGATGGTGAACAAATATCGAGTAGCATTTCTAAAGGGGACGTAGGAAGCTGAGGATAATATATATCCTACTGTGTTGTTTTATCATTTCAACATTGATGATTAATTCTTACTGTAGCTGATCATATTTTAAAAATGGAGTGACCCTTACTTGTTTGTTTGCTCAATCGAATACTTAATAACTATGTGTACAATCCTTTTTTTTAGTTTAAGTGTAGCTTCAATGAGTTTGAGTCTATCGACGACGAAGCAGACGAAGCCTCGTGGGTGGTCCCGGTGGTGGTTGTGTCGCTCCTGCTTCTCCTTTTCGTAGGTAAGGCACGGCTCAGAAACCTTCAAGTGCTTTTGTATTGGTTAGTAAGTTATATGTTAACCTGTAACTCAGCCTTGAGTCCTGATGAAGACCATTTGGTATATTTCTGGTCGAAGTTTAGGCGTAATCAAAACTATACTGGTTGTCTCAATTATGTTTAATTTATTTGTGATTTGAGAAGACATCATTATCATTTTGATAATTGTGATTTACTGATATTGATCTTTTCCAATACTAACTAGCACAGTATTTTTGTATGGTTTTTGAGTATAAGTTACTACACTGCCACGGATTGAGTTAAGAAATTTTACACCTGGTCGGATCTGTGACAACCTATTTTGCAACTAGTGGTAGAAGATCATGTTCTTGAGAGCGGTCAGCGGGCAAGAATGACTGCGTGTTAATACATGGAGAGCTACCATTATGTCTAGGTTGTTCTTGATGATTATATTTCATCTATATATTAAGCAAAACAAAACTGTAAATAGTTTCTGGCTCAAAACTGTAACTAGTTTCGCCTTTTTTATTGTGAAGTGCATGTTCTTTACGGTTATCGGCACTTTTTATTACATTTGCCAAGTAAAGTCTCGATAAATCGTATTCTTGGTTTCCACGCACTCCCTAGAGACACGAAAGACAAAAGATAAAGCGGGCGCCATATTTGTGTTCTACACAAAAGAAAATATTGAAGGACACCAACAATGCCGCTATGACGTCAGATAAACACCGGCAATAACTTATTAACAGTATGGGAACAATCTGCACATCTATACCTAACGTGGCAGTTCAAACGTTAATCATTATACCATATTGTGTTTGGCATTAACAGGCGCTGTAATATACTACCGAAGACGACAGACAAGAAGAAAGGCGCCGAAAAAACAAGAAGTTTTTTACACGAACGAAGCTTATGAAGCAGCAAAAGGGGATTCATCGAGTGGATCAAAAAATTCGACTGGTTTTCAGCAGTATTTCAACGAAGCCTACGGAGAACAACCCTACGTTAATAATGCTAGAAAGCAGTATACAGAAAATGTATACACTGGGAAACCCGGATCTGGGGAGATGTTAGACGACAACACGTGCAAGCAGAAACCATTTTCACCGGCGCTCACCTGTGAAAGTGAAGCTTAACTTGGCTTTGATGTTCCAGACCAGTTTTAAAAGCAGTAATGTGAAACATTGGTCGTCCTCTAGTCTCCCGTCTCACCTCCATTTAAATGGACATACTTTTGAGGTCGGGAGACCTGGGTTTGCTTAGAACCCTTAATAAAAAACACCAATTTCTAGATTTGATACAAAGACTGTACTAGTCTGTAGTGTGATCAAAAGGAAAGAGAGCGAAGTTTGGCAGTTTTTACGAATGCACCACAGCTTACTTACAGTATATATGAAAAATGAGGCTGAAAACAGCAATAACACACGGACCGCGTATATATTTTGCGATAAAGCATGTTTTAACAAATGTAACAGAGAAAAGCTCTCTCGAATCTTGGTAAGTTCACTGATGTTTGCCTCAATACATTACCGTTAGTTATTGATTGCAAGGCGATAGATGTATCAGTAAGTGTAAAAAGATGGACGGTAGCTTTTCGTTTAGGAACTGATAACGATGCGTTGTCAGTCTATACACTCTCTTTACATTTTACAACTAGCCATACACGCTCTTAAGACTTTTATGCTGCATAAAGGCTCTTTTTAGAGAATGAGTTAGGAAAAGATCAGCATTTAAACCAGATTCTACAATTACAGTACTTTTCCATTTGTATCGAAGAACTAAAGAGACACTTTACGTAGCTATAGTTTTTAGTGGCGAGAAACGATGTTCAGTTTTCTTGATAGCCCTGCATATGTTTAACGTAATCTTAGCTTTGAAAGCCCAAATAGTTCAACATCCCATTTATTATTAAAGGATTGCAGTTTTGTACGATGTAATGTCTTTGTAGTAGATAATTTGAAATCTGGAAGCGAAACAAAAAAAAGAGGGTTTGTTAACTAGATCAATTTAATTGTGTTCCGTTTCATTTAATCAATATATTTTTGTCTATGAAACTGTGATAGTTATTTTTTGCAAGAGAAACGACCACAATTACTGTATGTTAACAAATATGAGAAAAAAAACACCTTTTAGTCGATTGTGATTGCAGGTTGTCAAAATTTACTCTGTTATAACGGCCATAATTTGTATGTTATCGGGGTAAAAACGCTTGTTAAAAGGTGTCAACAACAGTTACACATATACAGAGTTACCGCTTTCAACATGCTTGGAACGAATCAAAAGCACAATTAGCCTGCATAGCACAAGAGGAGAGGGAAGATAAAAGTGACCGCAATTGTGCTATGCATCTGTTCAGCCAAATAGTGCAATTTGGACACCTCACACATCGATCCATGCCTGTTGACCCCCACTGTAACCATCCAATGTGCGTGTTGACCAAATGTGCTTTGTACTCTAGCCCAACCCATGAAATGTATTTGTTGACCCCAATAGCACCATTCTATTTTGCCCATTGGCCCCAACCTCATCAATACAATGTGCCTGTTGACCCCCAACCCACCCATGCAGTTGGTCTGTTGGGCCAATGTGCTTGACTAGGCTCAAACCCCGCCCAATCAACGTATCTATTGATCCCAATATTTGCCTGTTGGTCCCAACTTCACCCATCCCACATGCCTGTTGGCCCAATATGCTTATAGGCTCCAACCACACCCATGGAATGTATCTTTTGACCCCAATAGAACCATTCTAGTTTTCCTGTTGGTCCTAACCTCACCTATCCAATTAAAAATGCCTCTCGATCACACCTGTCCAAGTTGACCCAATGTGTTTTAACATAGTCTTCAACCCCACCCATGCAATGTATCTGTTGACCTCAGCTTTGCCTGTTTGCCCAAACGTCACTCATCCAATGCGACTCTTGACCCCCACCAAGTGTGCCTGTTGACCTAATCTGCTTCAAGACTCCAACCACACCCATGCAATTTATCTGTTGACCCCAATAGAACCATTCTAGTTTTCCTGTTTGTCCCAACCTCACCTATCCAATTAAAAAATGCCTCTCGATCACACCTGTCCAAGTTGACCCAATGTGCTTTAACATAGTCTTCAACCCCACCCATGCAATGTATCTGTTGACCTTAGTTTTGCCTGTTTGCCCAAACCTAACTCATCCAATGCAACTCTTGACCCCCGGCCCACCCATTGACCCCCACCAAGTGTGCCTGTTTACCTAATCTGCTTGAAGACTCCAACCACACCCATGCAATTTATCTGTTGACCCCCAGTCCACCCATCCAACATGCCTGCTGACCCCAACGTGCCTGTTTATCAACCTCGAACCCACTCAGTGTGTCTGTTGGCCCATGTGCTTATAGGCTCCAACCCCACCCATGGAATGTATCTGTTAACCCCAATAGAGCCCAGCATTTTAACTTGCCTGTTGGCCCCCACTACTCCATACCAACGTGCCTGTTGGCCCTAAGCCCCCCTATTCTATAAGCCTGATGACC
>JANVCF010087772.1:0-12500 GCA_025388745.1 Hydrozoanthus gracilis
CCTCCCTCTTTCCTGCTCCTCCCCCGCTTCCTCCCTCATTTAAACTCCTTTCCCTCTTCCTTCCACAAACTCACTGCTCCTTCCTTTGCACTCCTCCCCAAATATCTCCTCATTCTTCCACTTTCCCATTTTTTCCCTCTCATCCTTCCACATTCCCATTCCTCTCTCTCATCCTTTCTCATTCCTTCTTCCCCTTTCCTCCCTTATTCCTGCTCCTGCCCTCTCATTCTTCTTCATTCCCAGTTCTCTCTCTCATCCTTTCTCATTCCTACTTCCCCTTTCCTCACTCATTCCCACTCTTCCTTTCTCTCATCCTCTCTCATTCCCACTCCTCTCTCTCATATTTTCATATTCCCAGTCCCCAACTTCCCACTCATTTGCACTCCTCCTCCCTTACTCTCACTCATCCCCCTCATCATTCCTACTCCCACTTGCTCACTCACTACCATTCCCCCTTATCTTTCCTTGTTGCCATTCCCCTCCCTCACTCGTTCCTACTCCCCCCTCCTCCATCCTTATTTGTTCCCACTCCCTCTCTTCCTTCCTCAAGCCCACTGCTCCCTGTCTCTTCCTCCCATTGCTTTTGTTCCTCCTTTTCCTCCCTCATTCCAACTCCTCAGACCCTCTTCCTCCCTCATTCCCACTGCCCCCAACATCATCTGTCATTCCAATTCCCCCCTCTCCCTTTGTTCCCAAATATCTGTGACAACTTATCAGGAGACAACACTAAGCCTTAAAAGAGTCTACTAAGCACACACATGAAAAAAATCTAAATAATACTTGGCAACTTACCTCAGACAATACTTTTACTCCTCCAAGGCTAAAAAACTCAGTCTATAAATTTTAAAAAACAAACATAAATGATCACTGCTAAACGAATAAAAAATCTTTCTGAAAAATATCTAAATTAGGAAACTTTAGCTGGTTAATAATTATACTTTTGAACATAAAACAATAACATTTACTCATGGGCTATTTGGCTATTAGCCCATGAGGGTGAGAGGAATGCAGCATTCATGATAGACCACTAGAATTATTATTTTACTAAAATGAAATGGACCAAAATTCTGAGCTAATTGAGAAAGTATAAAGAACCAAATTTATTGTAACTGTTTCCACTAAAGCATGTTCTTTGTATTCATTTTTAGAATTTAATATACCAAAAAAAGGACCAACCCAACTTGAATCACAGGCACTATAATATAGTATTATAAGTTAGTAAGGTACAAGTACTTAACAAATTTTGTTTAAGTTTGCTAACACAAACACAAACTATTTATTTTATCATCATTGTATTAAATTATTAGTAACCTGATATGTTGGATCTCTCATAAGCATCCTGAGACAGATAAGAGCACGAAGAATGTTCTCTGGTGGGGCTCTTTGTATCCATTCCCTGGTAAAAAATAAATTTACAGTTTTAGGACATTTTCAGTGTTGTGCAAAAATGGGAGAAAGATATTACCAACATTGAAAAAGCCTATCTGACTTGACTTGCTTAAGATTTTAAATTTTGGACTTCAAGAAAGCAGTATGAGACAGTAATGCTTCAATGTCATTAACCGTTGGTCAAACAGTAAACCTTCCAGGCTGATACAGACTAATAACTTACAAAAAGTGGTGACCTCACAGGGACAGTAACACTGATGAAATTTAGAAAAGAAGACTAAGATATTGCTCAAAAACCAATAGCAAATTTTTGCTTTTCATGCTTTTATATGCTAAGACATAAAGTTTTAATTTGACTGGCAGACAAGCCAGTGACCTAAAACTCCTCATTGGGCTATTTTTAATGTGAGTACAAACCATCTTTGAAATTGCATTTCATGAAATAAAAACTAAAAGAATAAAATATAAATACAACTTCAAAGTTAGAGAACTGTTTATTAAGCTACTTAGCAACATACATTTACACCATGATCATTCAATGCTCTTTAGAAACCCAAGATTGCATATCAAGAAAATGTAAAAATACTTACTGAGAGCAAACACGTTGCTTCACAAGAGCAGTGAAGATCTGATAAAGAAAATTGTCATGTTTCAGACTCTAAATCTCCTAAGTAGTGTTAATTTATGTACTAATTAATTTATAATTTCTGTAAACAATTAAACCAAAAACTAATAATAATTAAATATTGCAAAGGTAACATTTTATTTTACATGCTTATTAAGCTGAACATTTTTACACTATTGTCAGAATGACTAAAATGATGAACCATATTTCCAGTGGGCCTCTAGATATCAAAAGATACTATCCTGCAATATAACTCATTGTGCCAACAAAGGACTGGAGTTTATTAATTGTTATCTTCTTCTAATGTTTTTCTGTAAATTGTTCCAAACCCAGAAGTTAAATTAACATTCAACTAACTTTGTTTAGGCTAAATTCCAAGCCAAGAATTTGTAAGAAGGTGAAAAAGGCTTGAATCCAATAAAGCATTGAAAATTTGGTTGTTTAATTTAAAATACAAATTAAAGTATTCTTGACAGGGATGAAAGCCACTGTAAAATGTTTGGAATGTGAGAACTAGGTAATATTCCCACAGGAAAATGAAAACTATGTACAGGTATGCCAAGTTCTGTTGGCTTAGTTCTGGTTTTCTATTTTAATACTTCAGAGAATTGATAAAACGTGCCTGTCATAAATGTTAGGGTTTTTAAAAGAAAGTGAAAAATTTATATTCTTTAAACCTCACCAAAATAATTTGGTGCTAATATGTTTGTACTAGCTAGTTTTACAATGTTTTCAGTATTTCACCTACTGGCCCTCAGCTAAAAAATTGTTTTCAAAGATTAACAATTAATACTCTCAGCCCTCTTATAACCATGCATACTTAATATATATATGGACTGGCTAGGAAACCATTGATGTATGTCTTTGTTCACCATTTTCTTTTGTTTTCTGGTCTTGACCCTGCACAAAGCATGTAGAAAACACAAAAGCTTTTGAAATGCAAACCGACAAATTGCCAGTCAAAATATTCTCACTAACACCTGAAACAAAGATTGTGCAGTTATGTTCATTCAACATAAAACATTTTTTTTGTACACTCTTTGTGTTTATCTTTTGAAGTTAGCTGGCTTTCCTAACCAGTCTGTATATTAACTATGTTATAACCATGCAATGTATTTTTCTACATTTTTTGTTTCCTTTTCTCTTTTTCCTATGTAATGTGAACCAACTAATATTGTCTAGTTTAACCTCTTAAGTATGAGCAAGAGTTTGTTAAGTACCTTTTCCTATTTCATATTTGCAAAAACAGTTAATAAACACAATTGATTGATTGACTGGTAAACTGATCTGCAAAATTGAGCACAGTCACATATGATTAAACATTGATGTAACTAGAGCCATAAAGAATATTTTCTTACCTGGCTAAAGTATGCTTGTTGAGGATGGGAGCTAAAGATTCTTACACCATAATACCTTGAGCTGCAGACGAAAAAAAAATTGTCAAAATATATTAATTAGTTAATTTGGTTTTAGCTAATTAAATAAATTAAGTTAATTTCTTATTAAGTATTTGTAATTTTGCTCATATAGACAAGCTTCAAGATTTTTAAAAATATAAATGCTAAGAATATTCAACTAAAAAACATATGATTTGAAAACACATTTTTTAATTTAATGACAGCTTGCTAACTTACTGACTGACTGTTGATTTTTTCAACAACAAGCTATTTCTATTTCTCTTGATAAAAAAACTATTTTTTCTACATAATTATTAATAACATCAATTTTGATTAACTTGTTTAAGACTTATGGAAAAATTCATGAGATATTGTTAAATTATCAAAGTTGTTTAAAAAGTGCAATAATTTTCAATCATTATAGCCTGGTTAAGATACAAGTAACAAACATAGTTGCTAAGTTTTAGCACTGCACATGGAACCCATGTATTTGAGTGTCATCTCATGCATGCCTATCCCTAACATAGGAAAATCCCAAACATTTTGTGATCTTTGTTCTGTTTCTAACACATTTTCAAAAATATCTTTTAAATCATAATCATTTCAAAATTATAACAGGAAAAGTTTAGCAAACATGGTAAATGCCACAAAATTCAAGATATTAATATATAAATTATGTAATCATGATTTATAATAATATATATATAATGTGCAGAATATGAAAACATGTGTGATTTTTAGGGTGTTCCTTCATATTTTGACAATTTAATTTCAAGTGGCTGTGACTATTATTTGGCAGAGGACCAAATTTTTGTTATATAAACTGTGTGCCTGACTAATATATGTTGTGTTTGGAATTTGGAGAAAATCCCACTCGATCCTAACTTTTTTTTAAGAAAAATTGGCAAATATGAATAAGCTTTCGAGCTTACAAATAACTGACCTATTTAATAAAAATAGATTCTAGGTTACCTGAACTGCTCAAGAGTTACAGCTTCAGTTGATTGGTGATGGTGAGCTGGGCTGCTAGCTGAGCCGGCCCAAGGGGTGACACTCTGGTTTTGATTCTCGTCTGGTGCCCATTTTATTGATGGCAACTGTTTTTGAGATTAAAATGTAATTTTTTACTTCCAATAAGTAGTTTCTAGCAATAGCTTGGAAAGAATAAAGAAAGGGAAAATAGAACAAAAGACAAAACAAGATAAGATAAAGAAAAAAAAAGATAAAATGAAACAAATCAAACTGAAACAAATGTCAATAATTCGTTATTTTCTTATAAAGTTCATAGCTTGTTGGATGCTTTTTGTAGAGGAATCTTTGTTAAAATCTGTTAATTAAAATTAATTGTACATGAGTGGCTAGTCTATAGGGAAGGGTGTGATACATGGGTGTGTCCACATCCCCCCGCGAGCTCCAAAGGTTCACTTTTTTATCAACCATCTTTCAAAAAAGCAACATCCTCTATGTTCTAGTAACTGAAGACACTGTTAAGCAACTTAAAAAAAGGTTAAAAACATGTAAAACATAATAATTCTGTTTTGTTTAACTGTTTGTTTAGTAAAAATGAAGTTCTGCAAAAAAAGTTTGTAAAATAGTAACTCAGCCAAGAAATATAAATTTGAAGTTCAAAAGATTGATTATTATCAATGTTCTTGAGTTGGTTTCAGCTGCCTTCATTTTAATCTCAAACAACCTAATACTCAAAATTTCCCAGGGAAGCATTCCCCAGGACCCCTCTAGAGACTCTCAGGCCTTCAGCACTCATTTGGTCCATCTCCTCGTTCAACCATGCACCCTCCTGCAAAAAATCCTGGCTACAGGCCTGAGTGGCTCATGTTATGACACACGAAACAATCTGGTCTATTTTTATACATTACGAACTTTTTATCCTGTTTCTATCAAAGGGTGAACAATACCCACCTGTTGCTTGCTAGCTGGTGTGTTGATCAACTCAAGGAGCCTTGCAAGGTCTTTAGACTCTTTGCTGAGACAGTAACAGTAATAATTATTAGTCAAACTCATTCCACCTTTGATGGCCAGAATGAATGTTATAAAGCTAATAGCTTGTTATCTGGAAATAGAAATGCAGCCATCTCTCCCGCATTTTTTAGAAATCTCCCATGTTTTCAAAGAAAATTTAGATTAAAAAAACAACAACAATAATATAGTTGTAGAATTATGTGACAAGTAATTTATCGTCACCATGAGATGATAGGAAAAGCTGATGTTTTGAGCATTAGCCCTTCATCTGAGCACGGTGATGATAATTTATTCATCACATAATATTACATGTTTATGTCCACTCACTGACACATTCATTAGTTTTTTAAAGAACTATATACCTAAGTTTTAACCAAAATATACTGCTTGTTTGCTCCTGATTCATGAACTATAACAATGCAACAAAAACTAAAATAAGCAGTGTTCTGAATTTTTACTATCACATATTGCATCCATACATGATATGGGGTGAGAAGGCTTATCCAACAGTTGTATGTATATTAATAGGCCACATGGGAGATATGATGCAAGGTAATGTTAACAGTACACAACAAAACTTAGATAGCTCCGAAACAAATTTCCGGCATTTTGAAGTTCGAATGTCGGCATTGCTGTGGAAAGGACATAAAAACTTTGTGCAAAGTAAGAAAATGGATGACTGGTGATCTTAGAGATAAAAAGAGAATTTGAAAGATATCCTTTTCATGCCTATAGTACTAATCTAATTACTCCAAAATTCTTTCAAAGAATTACTTTGTATAATGTGAACTATAATTGTTTGATACTTATTATATTTGCACTTAGTTTCGCATCATGTGATGGATTTATTTATCAGAGATGTGTCAAACATTCATATTGTATGTATTATTTAAGAACAATTAAAAACCACACTTCAGTGATTTTTGAGTTCAGATTTGTTATAAGATGAATGCTATATTTGCATTTCATTGGCGTCATGTGATGAACAGGTTTATCACACATTCTCTATTGTTCGTATGACATGCAGATTTTAAAAGGTTTTGAAATATTTTCATTGACTCTCCTTAATATAAGTGCTTACATATATAGCTAGGCACAGTTTAACTCCTGCTTCCTTTAGTTTTAATCCATATCAGACTGATAACTTTTGTAATAAGCTGGTTAATTTACATACCAGGGAGACAAAATTCTTTAGTTACAACTCATAAACTATTCAAAATTTCTTGACCCCAAAGGAGTAGCAAAACAAAAGAACAAAAGATTCTTTAAATTTTAGTGTTTCTAAGCCTCAACTAGCATAGTTATTTATTGTATAAACTATTCTACAAATAACAACAATCGATTCTTAAGAAATAACACGAGGAGTAGCTTTACTTGTTGTCACATTAAGTTTTATTTCTCTTCATTTTAAACGGGAGTTTATTTAAACTTTACATCGCCTTTTTCCTTCGCCCTGAAGAGTATTTAAAAAATCCATCTGAGCTAGAATTCACGGTTGCGCAAACCAGCTTCCTGAACCATTTAGTAGCGCCAAATGCATGAATAGAAGAATTATAACGGGGCCGGGAAATACTTTAGTTTTTCAAACTGTAAATACGATGCTTTCCAAAACAACAACGATATCAAACTCATTCAATATCATGTTCAGAAGTGATGTAACGCTTAAAGTCTCCAATAGCGACGTGTATATTATATTGCACTTCCATGAATTTTCCACTCGTAACATGTCTTGAAAGTATAGCTTAACTACTAGCTACGGAAAATTTAAGGGAAAGAACTAGAGGACATATATTTAGAAACATTAACCTTCCCCAAAAAACTAGATAAACTTATATGATGTTAGGTAAAGCTAAAATCTTTTTCCATTGACCTGCTGGTTGTCGCTGATTTTACTTTTAGAGGAGAGAGAACGACGCAGCACACTGAACTGAAGTCTGAACGTCAACAATATGTAGCTAGATTGCCTATTATATTTAGAATAATTTGCTGGCATAAAAATTTACAAGTTTGGCAGCAGTAATTTTAAGTGAAAGGGGACGTTCCCACCGGCAAGAAATTACTGTAGCTTGTCACAGACACAATAAATTATCAAGTATTTCAAGAGATAACACCGTGGATGCTTTTTCGAAAATGTGTTAATTTTAAGCAGTGAACTAATTACAAGCAAGATATTTATATCAACAACTTGCTTGTCGTTTAATTCAGAAGGAGGCACTAAATATAAAAAACTTTGAGCCTCGAGCCGAGTCGAGGTTTCATGTGATCGCAATCCACTTTGAATTCTGCATATACGCCAAGTGTTAAACTAAGCTTATTTGCATGAACTGTTACAAGTAAATTAATGGCTTTAAACTATGAAATTATTCGCTAGCTTCGTGAACTCAAATTTTTTTCGCTAAATGGATATCAAATATATCCTCTGGTGTCTGCATCATGCGAAAACTAATCAACTTAACACAAAAGCAAAACAATAAAGCATAAATGTAATCTTAAGTTATTCCAATTTAAATATATTTTATAAACTGCGGTTTCCTACAAGCAAGAAATGAATCCTATTTGTGGAAGACACTCGTACGCGTGTCATACAAAACAACCATCTCTTTAACGAGTACGAGAGGGGTATCTTCAATAATGCAAATCGATAACTAAATTGTATGAATTTACCTGTCGTTAGCTAGTTTTGGTCCTTTTTCTCTCTTGTCTTCAACAGGCATTCTGCCCTAGGCAACTGACGTCGAATCTAGCTCTTTTTTCTCTTCCTAATCATGTTGGTCGACGGCGCGATCCTAACAAAACAAGGCATAATTACAAACTTTAAAATAAAAACCCTTAAGCTGAAAAAGAGTTAATGCATTTTGTTCAAAAAATAGTATCAATGAGAAGAGATTATAAAGTTCTCGATTTAAACACATCTTCCAAACATTAAATATATACTCTGAGCATGCAACAACGAACTAGTGCGCCCGAGCGATGCAACAACATCATACAAGCACAAATCTCGGATGGCGAAGAAAATTAATGACAATGTTATGAGCAGCAATACTCTCCGTTTCTAAGTACATCAACAGGTAGTAAAAGAAAAATATAGTGAGTCATAATATACCGAGATCATTAGATTTTGTTCGCCTCTACGAATTCCCATCTCAAATCAGCTCAAACTCGTTCAGCCGGGTTCGACACTTACTGATTTAAAAGTATCCTTCAAGCGGTCTAACTTTTTGCTAGACAGAACCGATAAATTTTGTATAGGCTGTAAAAAAAATTCACAGACGCGAGGAGCACCACATTCAAGAAGAAATCACTTGCTCGTACCTGATACACGAATCTGAGAAGTATTATGCTAATTCAAGTATCCTCAGTCTGTGTGTACATTAGATCACAAACCTAAACAAAAGTCTTCGACCTAGGACAGACTCGTCCTTCACTTTAGCATCAAGGCAAAAATCTCAAAGTATCATAAGCAAACGTTTTGACCTCCAATTCACCTGGACTATGGCTAAACTTCAATATGAAACTCCTCGAGGTTCTCAAGGAAACTTTGTTGTGGATAAATTATTCGAATAGCACTCAGCCTGACAACTTTGTAATTTACCTCAACCACGAAATCGACAACTTTCGCCGACAGATCGACTTACTAGACACAAGTCCACAGTGTTGTTCAGCCTTGCTTCATCAATAAGAGTTGAACAAATTTTCGTTCAGAGATGAGAAACCTTGCTTCTTGTGTAAAACGCTTTATAAGCCTTTGTAACTAAATAGTGATTCGTCCCAAAGTAAGACTGCACTTAGCTGTAAAAATTGATCAAACGGCGAAAAGTTCAACAACAGTTGTATTGTAAAATTTTGTCCAATCAGAAAGCCTCATAGAACAATGCTTAATCAACGAACCACTCACAGATCTTGTTAAAACAAAGATCGTTTCGCTTGAGAGGTTCAGGTGTCCTTAGTTCACAAACAACCTTAGTAAATTTTTTCGCGAAATTTTGGAAGTCCTAAATGATTGTGTTTTCGTTCACAAACTTCGCCTTCCACAAAGTTCGGGTAATTGGGGCGTGTTATTTTCTATGAAGCAATATGTTTGCACTTTACACTGCTATACATAACAAATCAGAAGGTGTCGGGTATTCCTGCTTTTTTCGTTTAAAACATAATCTAATAAGCAGTGTGTTACTTCACTTGCCAGGGGTCGCAAAATATAACTAAATGTCGTGTTTGCTTAAACTAAGAAAACTGATGAAATATCTCTCCGTTATCGCCCGAACTAAAAAAAAAAACGCGAGAACCTAAAATATATATGCTTCAAGAGACAATGAAGATGGGAGGAGATTGCTATTTTAGTTTTTTACAGTCGATTCTGTTGCTATAGCGTTCTAAGACAATTTCACACAGTTCATCTACTTTCCAGCAGAGTCACGCATATATCTCAAAGAACATGCGGGCCAGCATTGTTCATTGATTTTGGAGCACGAAAACAGCGTCAGTTCCGGAAATACGACCGCTTTTCCTGTTGGTTTTCAAACTAACCATCTTTCCTTCAATGCCTCATTCCTCAAAAACAAAATAGTATATAAACTTAGAAAGAGAGAAAATTTCGAACACGTTCAAACGGTAACTTTTGGTTCTTATTTCAACTTGTAAAACACATTATACTTCATTCGACAACGAAATTCACAGCAATAGTTAACAATAACATCTGCTGTTTTTTCAAACAGGAAACTTTGTTACAAAAGTGAATTCATCCTTGCTGTGAAGATCTCGCAACCAATTGTCTTCTTTCAAATTTGGGTCGCCAGAAATTAAATATCTTGATGAATTCCGCGTCTTGATGTACAGACTAGAAAAAAAGTCTTAAAAGCAAGGAGATAATGATTTGATATTAGAAAGTTCCACGTTTATAAGGTAGTTTAATTACCGTCGCGTCCACAGTACATAATTAATGTATTAACGGAAGACGGTAGTTGCTAATTTTCGTAATGACAGTCCTCTTTTGTTTGAAATTATGGACTCCATGTCGAAGGCCTCAGCAGCCTGTAAAAGACATTAAAATTATAAATAGTACTAAATGTGAAACTGGGTTTATGAACTAATTTCAAGAGAAGCAAAGATCATTTTCCCAGCACTGACAGCAGAGAGAAATGAATTCTGTATGCCTCGGAAAACCAAATATGGCGTATGTAATAGTTCATCCCAGGTGCATCTGAGAATAAACGTTCACGCACTTAAAATGACGAAAAATGAAAGATTAAGAGAGTAGAGTTTTATCAAATAATCTTTTTCTGTGATTCAGACTTTTATTGCAGACTTTTCGTTTTTATTCTTAATGAGCCGAAGTTGCTCTTGTGCTTCTATCAGTTCAATGAAAAATAAAAGCTGTTGTTTTAATGTCCATGATTCTTAAAATATAACAAATGATTCAAACAAATGAAAAGACAAGGGACAAAAAAAACTTTTTAATTATTCCTAAACTGACATAACAGATTTAGATTAAAACGATAGAAGTCTAAATATAAAACTTGTTTTAAATTTTTATCAAAAGCTACGAAGATTTTGATCAGTTGATCGAGTTGGCAAAAAAAAACCTCGTACAGGAATATAAACACGACCGGAGCAGATGTTTTAAAATTTGGAGATAAATTGCAAGTAAAATAGTGCGTTTTCGCTGTTTTAAACACCTTATCTTTAAAATGAAACAATTATCAACATTCATTACGTGCACAACTTCTAAAAAAATTTAGGGAACTTTTGGACTCTAGTATGATCAAGATAATAATTAATAAATGAATTTGTGTCTGATAAGAACGGATCGAAAATTAGGAATTAATTCCGGGGTAATATCGTTGACATATTAAGACAAGATACGCATTTTGAACATCTCCTTAGTGCTTTTGATGCTGGCATAAAATAAACTACAAAGTAAAATTTTTATCATCTTCTCAAAAGTCCATCTGTTCGTCATTTTGGTAAATATATCTGTTTCTTACTGTTTAGAACAGCAAAAAGTTTAACAAAAATGATATTGCCATAAAAGTACACTGACTTTAAGTTGATATATAATTTCCAATTTTCTTGTCTCACGGAACCAAATAATCAACTAGTTTACTTTCAATATCTTTATTTGAAATACATTAGCTTTTATTTATTAATATGATGACGCATTGTTCAAAATGAAATTTTCTTTCTGTTTACTATTTTTTTCGAACTTATTTGAAAGCTGTCCTGAATTTAAAGTGCAGCTCCTTTTTTTTATAAATGTGGGTTAAAGTATAAAATTAAATACTTAATTTATCGAAAACAAACATAAAACATAAAAAAACACTAATAAATCTATAACTGTGATCATAGTTCTAGTATTTCAGTAGTTGTCGCTTTTTGAAAGATTTGCACTTAGGGGCGGCACATTTCAATAATAAAGCCGCCATTACCTCCTCTGGCGTCACAGAGTAATCGTTGAATTACGCGCAGGAAACGTTCGTATCACTCAAATCGAACAACCTATACATCACTTGAAACTGAAAGCTTGACACAAGCAGAACTTTGCCAAATTTTCAAGTTAAAGGGTTGAGTTGCACTTTAAAACGACTGACTCTGACCATAGGTTTATCAATCGTTTTTCAATGACCCTGAAAGAAACGAAGAATATTTGCAGCCTTTGCATCCTTAGTATTATAGTGAAACTGTGCTGTACCATCAGCCAACCGCAGCTCATAGGCAGTTTTCATATCCTGTATTGTTTCATTTTCTTCTTCATCAAAGGACTAACCTCGAGGTTATTATTTGTTGTTTGTTATTTTTGTTGTTGTCATAATAATTTTGCTTGTAAAATGTTTAAAATGAAAGGCTGAAAGTATTTTTAAAAAAGATATTTTAAAACGTTTTCGTTGGTCATCTTCAGTTACTGAAGACCGTAGCGTCGAAAACGTTTTAAAATACTTTTAGCCTTTCATTTTAAACGTTTTTTTTGTTTCCTCCTTTTCTCTTAAGGTTGCTGTTTCTCTGCATGCTCTTATTTTACCTTGCCTTTTCAGGCATTTTCTACTTTCTATTCTTCCAGCCTTTGCCTGTTTGAGAACGTTCAGCTCTGACGAAATGCACTTGAACATCTGACAAGG
>JANVCF010087883.1:0-12497 GCA_025388745.1 Hydrozoanthus gracilis
AGTACGCGTCAACTACCGATGTTTGATTTCCGGTTGGCCTCCGTGGAAACACCGACGTCTCATGCTTAAGGTCTCTAATATTTCCCTCACCAAGAACTTGTGTTTTGTTTTCGATTTTTTCATACAACTCAAAAGGAGGGCAGCTTGAAAACTTAGCAATTTCTTTTTCCTCAACACAGCCATTTTTCGTTCCCGTATGCGCCAGCGCTTTAGGTTCGCTAAGGCTTGTGGGACTCATCAATCGCATACCGTCACCGACCGTTACAGATCATATGGAAACCAGGCTAAACAATACCAAGCGGTAACAGGCAAAAAAGGAACCAGTTTGGATGTTATACTTAGTTGCTCTTTCCAAAGTTAAAGCCTAATTTTATAACAAATCTTTATCAGGTAATTGTGGCGACGGATGATGTCAGATCAATATTATGAATTAATCACGAATTTTCTAAGTTTAGCCCGCGTTTCTCTATGATCATTTGTATTCATGGCTAAGGCAACACGCTTTATAAGTTGTTTTATAATATATAGTTTGATATACAAATGCAATAAAGCGCGCTCTTATTGATCAAGAACCCCTGTTTTAACGGAGTTCAAACATTAAAAAAGCATATTTTATTGTTTTCCAAGATGGCGAAAAACATTTTCAATGAAGAAGTTTGCGATTCAGTGTTTTGGGCAGTAGCAGAAACTTTGAAAACGTGATTGGTAAAGAAGAAGATGCGTAAAAAAAGTTGAGTTTTATCGAGCTATTGTTGTCAGTCTGTGCAACTTATTGTTTCTACTTAGGCGTATAGAATCTTTACGTTATAAAGCAAGCGAGGAAGTCTGTTAGCCTGTCATGTTATGCAGCTCGTTCTTTCTTTATTTCGAAATGGCCGTCGTGTTTTATCACAGTCTAATACATGGCTTAGGCTTCTTTGTTTAGAAAAAAAGAATACAATATTTTTTTTAAAAAAAACTATGTAACATGTTTTGTTTTTCTTACCTTCAATGAACATTGGTTACTGGCTTTAGAACTCCCTGCACAAGGAGTCTCTTTAGAGATGTTGCATCTTAAGCAAGCTGAATCATATGAAATAAGTGTGAGGTTTCTTCTACCAGGATTTTCGCCGTCGTTTGATACTGTTATACACAACCCTGCTGCTGCTGTGCCCCGGACTGACTCATCGAAGTGACCAGGCTTGACGGGGGATTCGGGCAAGTGGCATTCGATTAAAGTCAGGTCAGTCATTACTGCCGAAAACTTGTTTGTTGTGACTTTAGGAATCCAAGGAGAATCGACGACCTAAAAAACAAGAACTTATAACTATCAAAAAAGGAAATCTTGCAAGTTTCTTTAAAACCAATAACACAAAAAGACTCACAATGTCATTGCTCAATCCTTTTTTTAGCCTTTTGTTTTCAAGGCTACCTGCTCTTTATTGAATTATCCATAGATCGTATTGCCTGGTACCTCGCCCTGCCCACGAATATGATTTTCATTCATTCACCCAGACAACGCATGTTTTGTTGTCTCCGCTAAGATTTGAGGTGTCTCGTAAGAACTCGCAGCTGATTTTCGTTTAGCTCAGCTCTGTTTAACATCCTTTAAAGATGTTTGATAATATTTGTTCATTGTTAAAAAAAACACTTGTTCGCACAACCAGGAGATTGATGAAGTGTTAAAAAGAAAACTGCAAATGAGAGTTGAAGTTGTTGAAATGTTTTTAAAATCCAATGTGCACAGCAAACATAAGACAACACCAGTTAAAACTCTTTTTCAATGCACCTTCCACTACATATGTAATTACTACGAATGATTTTAAGATTTGTTTTTAGTATCTAGGCATGGTTGACAGAATTATTCTTTAACCTTAACTAATTGTATACATTCAGGTGGCACTTAATCAGTTGAAGTCAGCATAGCTATCATTCTTCAAAACTGAGAGTTAAGGGAAAATTTTGTATAGTTTGGTTTTGGTTTTTGTTTATAAATAGACGAACAGTCCAATTTGGAAAAAAATAGGACAGTTTTTTTTCTGAGCCAGCCAAATCCAAAAAAAGCTAAAACTAGCCAATCAGCGTCAATGTTGCGCCCGCGCCTATCAGCGACGCAAACTTCTGTTCTCAGAAAATGGCGCGGAGTTTTCTGACTTCTCTAGTTTCTATTAATTTGCAGAATTCTGTTTCAATGATTTGGTGTTTTATGCGATAGAAGAAGACGGGCTTCTGAAGCAAGAGAAATAATGGCCCCCAAAACTTGGTTGAATCTTTGGCGAAAGCAGCGAAGCCAAACGCGAAATATCCTCGACTGCAATCGCTTGACAGTAAAGTTTGGTTCACACTAGCGACGGAAGCAGAAGCGGAGACGGAGACGGAAGCTACCAGAGTTACATCGAAGTGAGAACTGATGCGACGAAAACGGAGACGGAAGCCTTGCTTCCGTGCATGCGTCTTGTCAATTCAAAATGGCAGATGAGGGAGATTTTTTGCCAGTGTTGGTTTTCATTTGGCTGCGTCTTCGGAGAAAAGGCACGAACTGACCACTTTCAGAAAAATGAGAACCATTTGGGTCAGAGAGTTTTGTGCGGCCAAAAAAACGTTTTTTGGCATGAAAGCAACATACAAAACGGGGTATTTTCTAACAGCTTCGGTCAACAACATCCAGTGCCGCCATATTTGTAGGAATTTTTGCCGAGGGACTAGAAAAGAGCATTTTCATTGGATCATCCTTCTGTTTCTGCTTGCGCTTCCGTCCTTACTGGTTCACACTACAAACGAGACAACGGAAGCAAAATGGAAGCAGAAGAAACGACGGAAGAAAAAGGAACGGTCCGTTCCTTTCGTCTCCGCTTCCGTCGAGCTTCCGCTTATGCTTCCGTCTCCAGTTTCTTGGTTCACACTAGAACGTAAGGCTTCTTCCGTCTCCGCTTACACCTCCGTCTCCGCTTCCGTCGCTAGTGTGAACCAAGCTTTAGGAGCTATAAACTTTATAAGTAACAGAACTACATGCTTTCCAATTTGGAAAAAATTTGCTTCAAAAAAATTCTCTGCCGGAATGCTAAATAAGACTCGAACTGCGGTCCTCGGAATTTCTTTCGTCAGATTATTACCAAATTAGGTAACATGTAGCCTTATTTTATGTTCAAATAACTCGAAATTTTGCCAATCTAGGTGACAGATGTTGAAGCTAATAAGTATTAAATAAGCTATTGTAAACAATGATAATGTTGCAATAAAATGTAACTGCAGGAAGTTTTTGAACGTTTTGCACCATGAATACTCTACAAATCAGAAAATATAAGAGGTGTTACCGTGCTAATACCTTAAATTCAGCCAAATGACATGTAAGGTTGGACGAGTCCAAAAACCTCAACCCAAATATGGTGGTAGTGAAACAAGGTCTAATCCGCTTGTCACAGAGTCCCTGACTTTGAACACTGAAATTAAATAAAATGATTTTACAAACGAGTAGGAAAATCGTTATTACGCGCCTAGAAAATTACACAAATAACACTTATTAACCAAAAGTTAGGTCTTTTCTGGAAAATCTCAGACCAGGTAGCCTGCGTATAGCAAGAACAAAGGCAGGGGAGATAGAATATGGGAATACGGGGGATCTCCAATGACATCCGGTATACTAACACACCCCATACTGCTTGCTAGCTAGCTTTACAACTTTTTCTCATTTCTTCAACAAGAAAAAAATCTTACAGATACTAAGGTTTTCGTAGTTCTCAGAAAAGTCGGAAAAAGTCGAGTTATTTCTAATTTTTCCCCGGCATCTTTAAGATTTTTGCTTGATTGACAGCTGTTAAGTGTCAATGTCTTTTAGTTTTTTGGACCCCCTTGATAGAAAGACAAGACAAATATTTTAGAGATAGATTTCTATCAAGACAACATAAAAATATAGGACCTGCACTGAAAGCCATAGCCTTCGCACATAATTTTCCTTTATATTTTAATTAAGGGTATTTCTGCTATTGAACAAAAGTCAAAGAAAATATCAAAAAATTAAAAGTTGTCGAGTCGTTTGAAACAAGGGGAAAATGGCGGGAGATGTAAAAAAAACAAAAAACAAGTGACCCATATGAGCAAGCGAGTTGAGCTCGATTCTTTGATTCTTTCAATCGAATGTTGTCTGCAACCCGTCTCTGTACAGGTATAACTGGCTAATTCCGTTTGTTAATAGTTATTTCAGTTAAAAGAAGTAGAAAATGTCGAAAGTAACAAACGAAGTTGAAAGAGTTGAGTAATGTTGACCGGTCGCGGAATATCTTCGTCAGTTTCAACAACAGCGTAGTACTTTTTAAACTTAACTTTAGGTATGAGACACTAACTTCTTGCACGTTTTTTTTTTTTTGGTTTATCTGTAGAGTGCTGTTTCTGGTTGCTGACTGCAGATTTCTTGTTTGTCTTTTTTTAAGGCATGAATGCCTTAAATTAAAAATAAAACCGAAAAACTAAAAACAGAAGAGAAATTTTGTTTACAAAGTATCTGAGTAGGTTCTTATCGTGTTGTTAGGTTTTTTAAAACGTTTTAAAAGTTCAATGTTATTCACCCTCAACGTTTTTATAAAACAGCGAGTTCTTACAAAACAAAAGAGTTTATCAATTGATAAAAAGACGTCACCGCGTTGTTACTGTTAACTGTTTTGTAAACATGTGACCTATGTTCCCAGTACTATTTAGGAAATGATGTTAGCCGTTACCTTATCAGCTCAGGAGGATCGTAAATTGAGATGGAACAATCCTTTGCAGTGTATCCTTCATTACAAACACAAGTGCCGTTTGTACAGTTTCCGTTGTACGTACAATCATTTGGACAAAGGTTGCCGACTATGGACTCCACTATCTCGTTTGCTACCAGTTTACCGTTCTTGAAAAGACTTTCGTTTCTCACTATATTTTCTTCGCACTCTTGCATCATTACTGAAAACGTGGATATGGCAAAGGATTTGTCCCCAGTTGCCTTGAAAGAAAACACAGAGGGAATCCTCAATGTCAATAGCTAGTTAAAAAGATAATTCCAACTTTTCTTTGAATTTGAAAAAAAGTGTTTTATACGTTCAAATGGTCTTGCAATTGTGTCTCGAGAGCCTTGTTAACACAAAACAGTATTACGTGATGAGTACTAAGTCTTATTAATATTCAGCGGCTATTTTGAAATTCTTTTTTTGCAGTTATATTCAGAAATACCCTACAAGCCTCGTTTTGGGTATTACAATCTTCTGAAAACTCGATTCAAGAACAAGGGTAGCCAGACTAATTAAAAAAACCAAATTTGCCGCCATTTAAGAATATAGTCCCGTCAATTTACAAGGTTTTAAGACCCCAGATAAAACAAATTGCAATAAAATTTTTCTCAACGCCAAAACGTCAGGAAAAGTGTTTTAAACAACATATCAAAAGTTGTTTTTTTTTGGCTTTCAGTTCAGTTCCTACATTTTTATGTGGTCTTGATAGAAATCTATCTCCAAAATATTTGTCTTGTCTTTCTATCAAGGGGCGCCAAAAAAGCTTAAAAGACATTGACACTTGACAGTTGTCAATCAAGCAAAAATCTTAAAGGTGCCGGGGAAAATTTAGGAATAACTCGGCTTTTCCGACTTTTCTGAGAAATACGGAAGGAACATCCCCAAAATCAGCGTGGAGATTCACCAAAATAACAAGCACAGGGATCCCACACCATGAGAATAACAGACACGTTCTTGTTTGCTGTAAACTAGCACTCATTCTAATAGTATCAAAGAAGATTACTTAAGACAATTTCGAAGATAATCTAAAATTCAAGCAAAAAAAACCCCACAACTATGACCTTTTCTTTCACCACAGGCCTCCCATGTTTTAAAAGTACAAAAACCCAAAAAATACTGTAGCCTCGAAATATCAAAATGATTTCATTAAAATTTTCCTTTTTGAAAACATTTTCAACGAAAATAAAGTCTCTTTTGTCATTCAGTCACCTTCAATGTCAGGTGCCGCCGAACTGAAACATTTCTGCCCTTTGCAAACAAAAGAAAAGTGAGATTGTTATTCTCTGCGTCAAGGACGGCTGCGTCTTTTTCTGATGGGAAAATGCAAGCAAGGATCCGCAGCTGTTAAACGTCATTGTTACTTATGGATGGTTTGACAATCCCGAGAAACAAGATTTTTTTGACCATCAACGCCAATAAGCAATAATTTACCAGCCTGGCCAATACTCACAAACCTGGTTGACCGTTTTGAGCATACAGCGGATTCCGATTTACTTATTGTGCAGACTGTTGTTGCTTCCGTAAGAACAAAGACAACAGCACCGAGTGGGTGAAGACACGGATCTTCCGGCCGTCTTATTCTGCTACCTTGCTGATCATTATGCTAATGATTTGTTCATCATGCCGGAATCAAAAAAGACATCAGTTGCTAGAAGAATTTAATTGGAAGAAAGCGTAGATACATTTTGGAACACTAACACATATTTTATATACGTATTTTCTTCCTACAGTACATGCAATGCTGGCCGATAAGACACGATATGACACAATCTCGTGTGTTCATGGAGTAGGCAAAGCGGTTGCTTTAAAGAAGTTTAAAACTAACTGACATTTTCTTCCGCTTATTTTCTTTTTTATGACTCCCGATACAACCCAAGAAAGAGATTTTAGTATCAAGCTCAGGAAGAATTGAAGGGCAACCAAGAACTGCAACCAGTGAACTGGAGGCGGAAATCGATGGGAAGTTTCTTTCCTGATTGGAACAGGCTTCCTTCCAGCACAGAAGTCCCTCTTAGAAATTATTAGATGCAGCTGTAGATATGATTGTAAAACAATGCAATGCCACATGTAAAAAAACTTGGTTCACACTAGTACTGCTCTAGTGATTGCAGTGTTTGCATAGGGCAAAGTTGTTTCAACTCGGCTACAACTGACATTGAAGATGACTGAATGAAAAAAAGCTTTGTTTTCATTGAAAAAAGTTTGCAAAAAGGAAGATTTTAAATTGTGAAATCATCTAGATGTTTTGATCTTACATATGAGGGTACCTTTGCGGCCATTCAGCCTTTTTTGCTCAATTTTTAGTTTATGCGAAGTTTTATGCTCAACTTTTACGTAATCTTGCTGGTTTTTGAGGAGTATAGATTTTCAAATTTTCTTTTTAAGCGTTCTGCAGTTAACATTTAGACTTTAATCTTTGGCTTTTTGCCTTTAGCTTTTAGCTAGCGTTTTGCTTTTTGCATTTAGCTTTTTACTTCAATCCTTTAGCTTTTTGCTTTTAGCGTTTAGCTTTTGCTTTTAGCGTTTAGCTCTTTGCTTTTCCGTTAACCTTTTTGCTTTTAGCTTTTGTCGTTTAGTGTTTAGGATACGGCCGTTTGGGTTTAGCTTAAGCGTGTACCATTGAACTTTTGGCATTTAGCTTATCTTGATTAAGTATCCAGTTATCTCGCATTCGGATTTCACGTGTGTTCCTCTTTATTTTGGCGTGAAAATGTTTGCTTTCGCCTGCAGCCCACGTGCACATTACGTGATTGGCGCGAAAATTTAGTCTGCTTTTTGGCGGCAAAAATGGCGGAGATTTTTGAGGAAGAACAGTAGATTAGGAGTTCCGTTCGTCAGAGGGTTTCACATCAGGCAATCAGTCGAAAGCTGCAAAGTATTCATCTAGGTAGGTGTTCATCCACTCGGGACACTGTCAACTCAGTCCATTTTTAGAGCAAATATAAAATAAAATCCACTTAAAATCACTTACTGTGTGTCTTGTCTTGCTATAGTTCTTGACAACCTCTAGGAATACTTCAAAATTTTGAGAGTTTTTCCCCTCCTGTGCTTCGTCGCCTTCTATTACAGCACAGGAGAGAAAAGACTCAAAATTTTAAGACATTTCTAGAGGTTGTCAAGATTGATTTTAAGTGGATTTTATTTCATATTTGTTCTGAAAGTGGACTGAGTTGACAGTGTCCCATTTTTGCCGCCAAAAAGCAGACAGAATTTTCGCTCCAATCACGTAATGTGCACGTGGGCTGCAGGCGAAAGCAAACATTTTCGCGCCAAAATAGAGGATAACTGGATAATTAATTAAGATAAGCTAAATGCCAAGAGCTCAATGGTAATTGCTTAAGCTAAACCCAAAGGGCTGTATCCTAAATACTAAACGACAAAAGCAAAAAGCTAAACGCAAAAAGAAAAAAGCTAAAAGCAAAAGCTAAACGCTAAAAGCAAAAAGCTAAAAGATTAAAGATAAAAACTAAACGCTTAATGCTAAACACTAAACGCAAAAAGCTAAACACAAAAAGCAAAAAGCAAAAGCTAAACGCTAAAAGCTAAAATATTAAAGATAAAAGCTAAACGCTTAATGCTATATGCTATATGCTAAACGCAAAAAGCTAAAGGCAAAAAGCAAAATCTAAATGTTAAGTGCAGAACGCTTAAAAAGAAAATTTAAAAATCTATACTCCTCAAAAAGCTAAATACCAGCAAGATTACGTAAAAGTTGAGCATATAACTTCGCATAAACTAAAAAGGTTGAGCAAAAAAGCTGAATCATAGTTACATTACAGTAAAATTATCGAAAAAAGTATTTTTTCAGATTTTACACTTTTATAACATGGGAGGCTTGTGGTGAAAGAAAAGGTCATAGTTGTAGGGAATTTTTGCTAGAGTTTTAGATTATCTTCGAAATCGACTTAAGAAATCTTTTTTCAGTTTGATACTTATAGAATAAATGCTGTTTTACTAGTTTACAGCAAACAAAATCTTGTCTGTTCTTTCATAGTATGGGATCCCTGTGCTTGTTATTTTTGTAAACTTCCACGCCGATGCCAATGTTCCACCAAAGGGAGTTATTGGGATTTTTGATATGTTGTTTAAGACACTTTTCCTGACATTTTGGCGTTGAGAAAATTTTTGTTGCAATTTCTTTGATCAAAAACCACAATTTTACTGGACTAAAAAGGTTTTAATATATTAATGACAACGATTTGACTGCTCGAAAATTCGTTCAATTAAAAAGTTTTTCGGCAGGTTATCGGACCTAGCAACATATTAAACGAATTAAATGGTAAAGTTCGAACGTTTGGAAACAAAAGGCTATGCCCCTGAAAATAGTTCCAATTGGGTGCAACAAAAAGCGAGTCCTTCAGGTATCTGGCTACGTTGGCTTATACCCTACCGTTTCTACCTACCGACACATCAAAAGCGCACTGACGTAAAAGTGTATCAATGTCAACGTTTGCATTTTCCTTGCATAGTTTCGTGGCTTTGTTGCTAAGGAGCTTTTCGCTACAGTAGTTTGTTGCGTTAGTTAAAGAAATGACCACGTTTTCCTTAACGGAACGTTTTGCTCGAGCTTCAAAATGGCTGGTACGGAACTTATCAAAATCCTCATTGGTTGGCTCGTCAGAGTAGGTGAGTTCCCGTTTGCTTCCTCCACAGTGGAAAAGGGGTACATTGTTGGTGTTTTCCTGCTTGTGAATTCCAGCGTATGTCACAATTTTTTCAACTTTACAAATAGGTTTGTCAGAGCCATTTGCCAGTTGACAACTACAAGTCTTGGATAATGCACCTATGTCTTTTTCAGGAGAAGGAAGACTGTGAAAGAAGCTCTTTCTTGGCTCGCCAATTCTGTGAAAAACAACGATGAGACAATTTAACTTATGAAAAACAGTGTGGAGACATGGGAGAAGCACTTAAGAAAATCTGAACTGTAGCTGGGATTCGAACTGTGCATGTATTGATAACAGGTATGTATCATGTATCAACTGAGTATTTTTCATCAGATGAAATAAACAGCAATAGGAAACAAAAAAATTGGACTCTTTCGGAAATAGAAACCCGAGTTATTCCACGCATCATGAAAAACTGAAACACGTTAAAAGTTGTTTCTCTTTGGGAAAAAAGGCCGTGAGGGCATTCTACCCCCGTCTACTCTCATCTCCCTCCGAAATATATAGGGGAATACGTGAGTGCGTGTAGAACTTTGGAAAGCTAAGCTTCTGGGGGTATGTGAGCCAACGACAGCGACGACCCTCCGTATGCGAGTTCTGAACCAACCGCTTTATGTAAAAAAAGATTTCAAATCAATATGCAAGTTCCAGTGAGTTTGTCAGCCTCATTCCCAAAATTCCTTCAAATTTATTCTTACCAGTGAAAGAAGACCACTATAATGTAGCAGAACGTATAATTTAATTTTCCCCAACGAGTTTTAAATTTATAGGATTATGATACTTGTTGTGGTTAATGTACTGAAATGTAATGTAAAGTCATCTTACAATGTTTATTCGATTTTAGTAAGTGCAGAGACTACTGTTAACAGCACACGGTTCATGTTTTAAATTTGTTTGTGCCTATGCCTCGTATAACAAGAAACGTTTATCGTTGACTCTAAAGGTCTCGACAGCCCGGGCTCCTAAGTACCTGTAGTTGATCCAATCTTGAGCATGATTACCATCGCACAATCCAAAATGGTCTCCAATCATAGGAGCATCGACATAAATGTTTAGCCCCCAGGAATTTCTATATAATGTAACCCGAAACCCTGATGCAAAGGTTACCTAAAAGAAAAACAAAACAAAAGATTCGATTCAAGTCTTTTAGTTTGGACGGACAGAGTATTTAAACAACGAACGCCACTGAACTTTTGGAGTTTAGCTTGCATTGGGGAATGCATGAACAAACAAATGTAGCCGAGGTACCGGTTATATAAACGGTTATATACGAAGAAGTGTGCTCTGTAACAGAACCAGAAATTTTTCTCTTCCAAATGGTTATGATGAACTAAACTGTGTAAAATATGTAGTTATGAAACCTATGCGATGTATAAATCTTATCTATCTAACTGAATTAGCTTGGTTAAATCTTAACTCAAAAATCAAATTTACAGATAAATTTTGAAATAAAATGCAAGTATGAAAACAAGCATCATTAATAAATATTTGCTTACTGCATCACTCAGCTGTTACCTTAGTTAGGTATTTTTTGGCAATTTCAGTAACAACATCGGGGCAAACAATGTCCTTAAACTTTCGGACATTTTTTACCGATAGATTTTAGACAAACTATTACAATCAAAACCTTTTAAAGCGATTTTAAAATTTATCAATAAAATTCAACTGGTTTACAAACAACACAAACAAAAGCAAATGAAATTAAAGCACGGTATGAAAATTGTCCTTCTAACTCTATCTCTAAGTTTGATCAAACGCTCGTGACATGTTCATATATAAACCATTACTTTTATTGATAGAGGGGGACAGACACCAGAAAGCTAGGGTGGCAGTCTGTGCTTTCTAATGATTGCTAACACCACAAAGCGGATTAATAAATCTTTATTAGTTAATTTTCATAATTGGAGGAGGAGAACTAAGAAGCAGTACCTTTTAGGCCTTCTGCATCTCGGGAACTACGAAATCAAATGCCAAGAATACCAAGAGCAGTTTAACAGTTAGATTAAAAAGATGAAACTATTTGAATGGGTTTCCTACGAAACAGATCTACATTTCTCTAACCAACTTAGCTACGGGGTCAGCTGGGAGTTTGGTTGTGGGATTTTAAGGACAGTTATAGCTCGGCCCGAGCTTAGAAATTCGAATTCAATTTATTTTGCCATAAATATTACAATTATAATTACAAATACAATTTACTACATTAAAGTAATATTTATTGATATGGCGAGGAAGCCTGAATTGAAGCCGCTAGCTGAATTGAAGCCGCCACCGAGGTCAGAGATTTTTTCTCTTTCTTTTGTGTGGATTTAGGGGGTTATTTGTCAGTAATGCTGTAGAATCAGCGACACTTGGATTATACCGCGTTCCAGCGGCTAGGCCTCACTTGAATCTACATGTTGTATTTACACATGTGCCACTAAAGGACAACATGCACTCTTTGGAAACTTCGCCGAGTAAAACACTAAAGTGGAAATAAAGAACAAGCAAACAATCAAATTTATAGGATACATACAACAAACCGACTGTTAATTCCAAAGTTGGTTTGTACTACACTTGTTCCATAGGAAAGGCAGGCACTCCGTACTCGTCTGCGTAGAAATGTTGTCTTATCAAAGTAATTTTGGTCGTTACAGCAGTTGAACTCAATGACATCATTTTTGTTTCTGATAACCGCTGCACAGTTACAGGTTACGGATTTTTGCATGTTGCAAAACCACTGTCTTGAATGTATCTAGAGATGCAAATTCCAATGAATGTCTATTCTGAATCAAAGAGAAACTGTAAACTAGACAAAAAGAGAACAAATAGAAGGAATGCATGTTCTTTCAAGAATACATGGAAATGTTCAACTATAAAACTTAATTATGTTACCTCGAATTTTTTAGCCTTATTCCTGTAGAGAATAAAATCTCCATGAATCATAAAACTGTAGTAATGCCTAAAATGAACAAGAATTTATTTAGTATTAGTAGTAGCAGTATAACAGTATTAGAAGTACCTCTTGAAGTAGTAGTAATAGTAGTAGTAGTAGTAGCAGTAGTAGTAGTAGTAGTAATACTAGTAGTAGTAGTAGTAGTAGTAGTAGTAGTAGTAGTAG